>JAAOAN010000509.1:0-97622 GCA_013396205.1 Fusarium mundagurra | reverse complement strand
GACACTACAAGCGGTCAGTCACACTAACTTTGTGATTTGATAGTTCTGACAGTACGGACTAGGTTCGTGTCAGACATGGAGAAACAGACTAAGGTAGCCAGCTGTTGCGTATCACCCAAGGTGAGTTTGAAATTTCACGGGGGCACAGGGAGAATAGTTGCAACTGATAGTTGAGAATAATTTGACAGTATGGCTTGGCAATTCAGGTTTTGAGTCTTTTGTATGTGGCACTCCCATTCATTCTTGCGACTGCACTCTGAAGGCGCAAACAAGGCCGCCAAGTATGTCAACACAAGCGAGACAACAAAAACCTCTGCCTCAATCTAAGGTCGCTGATGAAATACCCGGCCTCTTCTTACTGGCCCTAAGATCATAGGAGCGAGTGGTTTGAAAACACACTAGGCTTGAACCTGGATTCGTGCGGTAGGTCCGCAGGGGAGTTGAAAGCTGACAAGACAGGGATCCGAGCTAACGTAGGCGGGCGCACCAAGTGGGCCGATCTCTTATTGATCGACCATGTACACTCAGCCGAGGCATGGTAGTTGACTCAAAGGACTTTAGCGTCTTCTGACAGGTCCATAGGCCATGCCCCCAGGAGCCATATATCAGTTTGTAGGCTTAGGATATGGTAAAGTCACGTATAGCACGGGAAGTCAGTGCAAGTATGGACCTACCCCTGGACTCCCGTTCGAGCCGTTCGTTACTGGCGGACGCCATCTTCAGCCGCCATCTTCAGCGGTCAGATTCTGTGGTGTGAGGCTAACCCCAGCAAACTCGAGGGGTGAAACCCGATAAGTCCTGCAGCCAAAGTCTGTAGGCAAGGGTAAGTCCAAAAATTCCATTCACAAAAACCAGATCTTCCAGGGATAGTGATGAGGAGTCTCACATCCCCGGCTTGTTTTTCAGGGGCTGGATCGTATTTAGGGATGTAAGCGGTTAATTTAGATGAGATGTTGTACACACTTGTTCAGTGTTGATGAGAGCCCGTCGATATTGCCTACAGCCTCTACACCAATCACAGTCACTATAGCTGCGAGGAATTGGAGCATCTTAAGCGCCATTGTGCCGATGATGTGCTGGATGAACTAAATGGAACAGCGGTGGCATACAACTTTACAAGAATCACCTGCTTTGACGTCCAAGATGATGTGCTTGAAACTACCGTAGGGCTGGCTACGAGTAGGGCAGGTGCCACTTGGGTTGATGCAAGTGGACATTGTGGGTGTTTTGGGTAGTTTCAGATGTGACAGCAATTGTAGATAGTTTAGCTCAGCACGTCCTATGCTCCAGTAGGAAAGAGTCTTTTCGGGGCCAACGGGCCCCCGGACGAAACATATAACATAACTTGTTGCATTACGCTCCGTCAATTCCTTGACCGCCGCACAATTCTGCCAGCAACCAGTTGCGCAGACACAGCTACCGCTCAAAGTAGCCACCTGGTCCCCCTCCCATTCTAGCCGCAGATCTCTTGCCAACACCTTGGGTATTGCTAAAGGAATTGCTTCAAATGTGATCCGCAAGACCAACAAACCAAATATTCCGCCCTGCCAAAGTCTTCATTAGGCAAGACACTCCACTCGACATAATGTTGAGCAGACAGCCGAGGTCACGGAGACAATTGATCTTGTCATCTATTCCTCGAAGATACTTTACCGGCCAGTGTCTCTCCATCATGGCCTGTTCTATGCCGTTGGGGCATCGAATCTCGCCTTTACGGTAGGTATCCTCCCAGGCCGTCACCTTGAGCCGAAGCTGAGCAATCTCGCGCTTGTATCCTTGCATCGCAATGTAATTTTTCATCGCCCGAGCCTTGCTGGTACGATCGAGGGCCGTTTCGTCGTTGTGCTACTAGAAGAACGCCTTACCGTCCGCAACAGATGTCTTGTGAAAGTTGGAGCTCCTAGTGGCGACGGTGGCGACGGCCATTCCGAATGAGGCCCGAGACAGGGACTCTCGATTCATGGCGATGCGGCTAGTGAGTTCATTGTTCCTGGTGCTGTAGTTCAAAGCTTCATTTCCACTCTCTACGAAGGCGGGACGGATCGGATCTGGGGGCCGAGCGATTGTGTCCGGGCATTGGTGTCGGGCTAAAGTGGAGACTCGCGCAGTAGCTACCTATGGACAAAATTCAGTGATGAGATGTGTTGATGGTGCCAACGTACGAGTCGGACAGAGAAGTTGATGGTGATGTAGCTTGGGTTGCTGAGCATGAAGCTATTTCTGCCTTGAGAATCGACAGTCTGTGCACGATTACTGGCCGGAACAGAGAGAAGTGGCAAGGTAATGCCTTTCCCAAACGCATTCTCGCTGGACGCTTCACACTCTGGCCGAACTCTAGAACTTGAGCTCAAAAACGGAGTTCATCATGAGAACACTCTTTATCGCTGTTGACCGCGTGACCACTTCCAGGATCATGATTCGTGGGATCGGTTCCGTGTCAGGACTTTCGATGCGCGAGAACCCTTTGCCTAACCTGGCATTCCGTGTATCATCGATCTTCAACCGTGGATGGTCCTGGTCGCAAAATAGGCGCATTCGGAGGGATACTGGTGGATTTGCCCACTTGTGCACGCGGTGGCGACTTCATTGGCGTCAAAAGTCCTCGGAGGGGCTGAAGAGCAGCCACTATGAGGTGTCCTACATCAAGTAGCAGTTCCAGAGTATCTTGGGCGACATCCAACGGCAGTTTCCTAACACTCTTGGACTGTGTGACATGATGCTACCGCGCGCACTCATCGTGATGTCGTTCTAGAGGTTTAGGGTCTGCACGATCTGGCTTCTTCTGCCGTAGACGCGTCCTTGGGAACGTCGGAAACTCGAGTCGGTTGTGTAACGCGGAAACTACGCGAGTTATCTCCACGCGTTGGGTGTCAGTTGATTGGGACGAGTTGGTTCGCGCTGGAGGCGGTTGGTATTGACGAGAGATGAAGGAAGGGTTTAGTCAGCTGACGTACGATCGGCGGACTCAACATGGGCTGCTAAAGGGTGCCAAACAAGGTCAAGAGGTAGGTTAGAGCCCATGAATTGGATTTTATGGGCATTCTCTGTGGTCGCTTACGCCACTGAAACGTTCGGTATTTGGCCGTCGACTGTGAGTGGAAATCGGCTCGAGGTTCGTGTGCTGTCTGATGTCAAGGCAGAGATGGCGGCACGAAGGCATCTCGGTCGCCAGGATACCTGTCCGAGCTTGACCAGGTGGCAGGCGATGGAATTGACCCGGAGGGCCGTGGGAATGGTTGGGTGGAGGAAAACATATCGTAATTTTTCTAGGCAGCGGTCAATACAGCCGAAATGGACAGGCAGAAGGCTAGGCATACCTTTGTAAGTGAGTCCCCAGGATCTGTCAAGAAAACAAGGGTGGCTGCAGACTCGGGACGAGCCCGTTGTCGACAGCACATGGCGCAAAGGACTTGTCGAGGGCATCCATGATGGGACTGGGGGGTATCGAGCAGACCAACAGTTCGGATCGACAAGGCAAAGCTGCTGCGTCGCTATAACTGAATTAAGCCAACATACTGGCGGCGCTGGCGGACTGATGAATGAGTAAAAGCTGCCATCTTTCTAGGTCACGTAGCCCTGGGCGTGCGATTGACATCCAGTCATATGGCCGAGAACATATTGCTTCCTTCGCAGATCGCGCGGTGAAGGTCGGGGCGAAGAATGTGTAGATGAAGTCGCGGACAGAGTATCGATCGCTGGTGAATATCATCGCGGATGGGGGTGCAAATGGCCAGCCTAAGCTGCCTTTCAGACGGAAATGACATCGCCATGGGGTCGCTAGATGGAAGGCATCTCGGTCATCAGGCAGCCTTGGGCAGTACGACACAGCAACAGTTGACGAGAAGAGCAACGAGCGCTATCGGGAAACAGGCCGGCCTGCTTAAAGATAGTCAGTGAGAAGTAGAGAATAACGAACAGAGGGCTGGGTGTACCTTTTCTTGGTAGGGGGCAGTGTCGCGATGGTGCAGAGCGAGGAACGCGTCTGAGCAGGGCGCGTTGATCGACTTGAGCAGGTTTGTAGATCGTAAAGATGAAGCTACCGTGTCGCCCCTGAGGGCCGTATCTGGTCAGAAGAATAAGAGATTGGAGGAACTCGCAGCGGTGGTGGGTTCGATGGACCCCCCATCCATCCAAGGTCATCCAGTTTCGAGCATGTCATGTAGGTGGATGGCCAACGAACATTGGCTGGGGGACAAGTTTTGGTCGGCTGGAGCTCCATGCCACTGCCAAACGCGGTCGACGTTAGGTGACTTACCCTGCAGCGTAACACCGCAATGGTGATTTTAGATGTTCCCTGTGACCGTCAGTTCTACACCTCAATCAATATCAGCTCCTTGAACTGCCATGGTAAATTTAGTACTCCTCGTCGGTCATAGCTGTCGATTGTACTATGGGATGCGTCGCCGCGGGCGATGGTCGTCCTGGCGTTTAAAACAGAGTTCTCGATCATTAATTTATGGGTGACTCGGAGAGCTTGTCATCTAGCTAGTGCCTGCTTATAATTGTTCCTAAGGATACTACATCCCGGGCTACGACAGAGCCTCCTATGAACGGCGCGCGAGGTTTACTTAGCTACTCTATACCTACTAAGTACCATTACTTGGAGCGGTCACTTGTGAGTCAAGTTCTATATCGTCATGCTGAACAAGGCTCGAGGGCGACAAGGGCATCCAGATGGTAGTCCAGTATTAGCAAATACAACTAAACATCAGCAAAGTCAAGCCGTCTCGCCCTCTACTACAACTCGTCGAGATCTTGTAGACAGATTTATTTCCGCGTGGGGCAAGGCCAAGGGTCGCCTGCCCTTTTTTCACCAATAGCGATTGCGTTCTAAATTCTTAGGGACTTTAGGGTTACATTTCTACCACAAAGCCTTCTATTGCCTCAGGGTCGTGTTCTGTGCGCTCCGGTGATTGACAGCCCTTGTAGCAGGTTACGCTCGCTAACTTTACCTACAGATAAACCCGCTCGCCCAGAGAAGGGGACTTGGCAAACGTTAGAGGATACATACTTTTGCAAGGCTTGCACGCACGAGACACTAATGTCTGTATACGGTGCGTTATGCCTAAGCCTGCTGAGGACGGCATTGTCGCATGGGGGCAACGCTCGGGACAACCGGGTGTTTGATGGGGCTGGTTAGGGCTGAGCTGAAGCCAACCAATGGGAATTGGTTTCAATGAGTCAGCTTGCTCATCCACAGCCTAGGTTTTGTTCTTAACTGACTAAGAGGCTGACATAAGATAAAAAGTCCTTCCCTATCTCCGTTCATGGTGGCATACTCCCCCAACATTCTGTAGACGAGGCAAAATATCTTATTATCTATCGACACAGAGACGTAGAAGTGAGAAAAGCCACAGCAAAGCATAATATACAGCTCCTTCAGTGAAGACACGCTTTCTGTTCAAGCAGAGGATCTTTTAACTTGAATTCCTGGGAGTGCCCGAAAGCTTGACTTTTATTCTTTCGCGAAAAGCAGTGCTCAGAGCAATAAAAAGTCCCACTTTTTCGATTCCATGACATCTCGCCAGTGGATGTACGACGTGCTCTCGACCGAGAGTCTGTCATTCTGAGCCCACACCTCGACTAGGAGGACAGCTGCACGTCCTATGTTGCCAATTTTAGCCGAGTCGCCCAGTCGAGCCAAGCGGTCCTTAAAGAAAGGTCGGAATGGGCTATCAGGAACGCTGATGGAGCCGCCAATGAGATAGACCCAAGTAAGGTTGCGGTCAAATCCATGAGGGCCCGAGGGAATATGCTGAAGCACCGTAGTCAGCTTTTCGACCAAGTCTATGTGGCATGGCTCTCTGGGGTTGAACCCAGGAACCAGGCTGTAGAGAAAGACACGTGCAGCAATACGGAAGGCTATGGTTATGTTCTTGGTAAGCTGCTCAGGTACAAGGCTACCATTAACATCGAAGGGCATTTGGGAGCTTGCATCACTCATCTCGGTCAATTCAATCTGTTCTTCAAGGGCAAGGATATGCTGGCAGAGTGCGAAGTCCGTCATGCCAACCTTCTTGAAAGACTCGAGACAGGCGATCTCGGAAATGATATGCATGACCCGATCATCACAGCCCATCAGCTCGCGCAGGCCGAGACTAGGGTTGAACTGAGAAAGAATCTTCTTACGGTAAGTGAGAGCAAATGTTGGTGAGCGACCCTTCATGGTGGCACCGAGAATGTCAATCCATGACGAGAGTGACATGATGAAAGGAGTTTGCATCGATACCTTGGCAGGATCAGAGACGATGCTGGGAAGTTTAAGCTTCTGTACTAAACTCATCGCGGTTTGAAAATGCAGGTCCCAAGAGTCATCGGGAAGGTCATCGTCATAGTGGCCAACGATAGCCTGGGAGAAGGCGAGGCCGAGTGTTGTCTCCAGAGTTTGTTGGTGTTTCTCATCCTTCTTGAGAGCGCGAAGAGCTTCGATGCTGGCATAGCGATGTCGCATGATTTCTTTGTCGATCTGCTCGGTAGAGTTCGAGCCATTGGTATGTGATTTGAGGTGCTGGGCAGCGACGCAGAGGCAGCAGTGACGAAAGGCACCGTTTGATTCAAGGATAGAGAGGATCAGCTCCGAGCTGGCTTGGCGGTGTTGATTGGAGTCGAAGATGGGAAAGATCGTTGGCAGAATGAATTGGATGAAGTATTCTCGTAGACTTTGATCTTTTCCATCTGACTCGAGCGAACATTCTTGGTTGAGAGGGGCAGAAGTCATATCGACACAGGTCTGCAGACTAAAGCGTCGATGATTGATTTGAAAAGGGCTGGGGTAGCACGATATCTATTCCGAAGATCAAAGGCCTGGATTTACGATAGAGACAAAACGGTATTCCACAGGCAAGAAGCCCGACAGAGAAAATCGAGAAAGGGCGTCTACAAATACTCGCACAGTTTTCCTTTGTCATGTCTACATACTAGTCCAAGCTCCGAACCATTGTTTTTACAATAAACTTGACAGTCTTGAACGGGCGCTAGACTTTCGGACGGACAGAAACCTCAGTAGATCGAGTCCAATAGCTTGTGGGCATCTGCTACGTCAAGATAGAGACCCCTGCGTCCTGTGTATGTTGAACGGACTGACGAGAAACAGGCAAATTATCTCAACTAAAACCCATACCCGTCGTTCGTCGTAGTTTAAAGATGTGGAGGGGAGTGTGGGGAGAGCCTCCATCAGATGTATAATGGACTATCATCTGGAACACTGGGAAAAACGGCTGGAGATGCCGACTCTATTAGTTAGCTTAGCCGTTTCATATCCAGTCTCTTGCGATCGGTGTGCCTCTACTCTTCTCCTGGTAAACACCGTGTATGGAGGTCCAGTACACAGGCTTACCCCTCCAGACGAAGTGTAAACGTACGATACTTCAAAGAAGGGCTTATCATCCCAAAACAGAAAGTTGTGTGCGGGGTCTCTACGGTGGTGTCATGAATAAACCAGATTCCGCACACTACAACATTCTAGCTATTGTAGTGCCTGGGGAAAGATATATGCTTATCATGCACGTCACAAGCAGGCAATGAGGGCGTGGGTCACTCGTAGATCGACCAACTTTCAGCAAGCCCAGCATAAGAAGACAGATACAAGCCCTGTGAGGGCTTCGCCATTTTGGCGCGTCATCTTAATCCTCACTGTTTGCACGTAATACACCAGGTCATGTTTCATAGATCCAGGTGTCGCCGCAGAAGCGCACTGAACGGAAATTATCGGTACAGTGGTCAGAGATTAAGGTGATGTACGGTGGCTTGGACTACACTCTTGAGCCAACTGCTTCGTGCACTTATTCGAGGAACAGACGTGCGAATTACCACTTGTTGTAACTATGGTACAGGCAAACGGCAAGAAGTAACAGAAGATCGACTTGCTTGCTGCGGACAGCCATCGACCGATCGGACTCTGTACCTAAGCTCGCTTGAAGAGTTTGCCAACAGGGACCCATGTCGAACTAACAAGAACAACAAAGTTTGATACTGATCCTGTCCTAACCTGTTCAATCCACACTTTCATTTTAGACTTCGTTCTATCCTTGCTGGGCTCTTGTCCCGCCGAGCTCCTCGCGCGATTTGACGTTCGTGAAATGATTGAATCATGCATTGTAATAGGACGTGTCGCTTTGATCAGACACTCAAGTGCCTCGCGTAAACGTGGTTTCCTGTCAGAGTAACTACTTTAGAGAGGGCCTATTGCCACGCGGAAAGTCGAGCCGATCCTAAAAATCCTCGAATCTACTACCCAGGCTACAGTGGTTTCCAAAGGCTGGCTCTTTGTAAGACAACTTGTCGTACCTGCCTGATTTCTTGGTAAAGAGAAAAATGTAGTTGACACTGAACATCCCTCTCTACTAAAGCCATGCTACATAAGTGACAGGCTGATAAAAGCTCAGGGTGTGAAAGAAAGGCAACATGAACAGCTCTAGAAAATCGCGATTGGTCCATCGCCTGGATCCCCTACTGCTATGAAGGACTATTAAGGCAGTCAACAAACAGGAAAGCGAGGCGATTAGGAGTTACCAAGAATTGGTCACACTTTTTCTCAAGCCCTAGAAGACACCATCTTCGCCTTTGCAACGTCGGCCGCCCGTCGACAAGTCAACGCTTGACGTGACATCCTGGTCACAGCAGTCTCTAGCACTAGAGCATCGTCCTCGCACACACAGCTATCATAGACTTTACCCTTGTTTCAAAACTTTCCGCAACCAAATTTGCTCCACCCAGTCTTGGTCGGAAGTACGGAGCCGAGGCTCATGACCTTCTCACCCCCGCACCTTCATGCATGACACCGCTCGCATCGTCCCTGCATGTTGAATCCCTGCTCAGCTCACTAGTGGCATCTTGCTTTCCTTTTTAGGATACTGAAGTGAATCTACGAGAACCTCACCCAGTTTCAAGTCAACCTCCGTCTAGACTGAGCACTGTGTTACCATCCGCAGCAAACAATTAGCTTCCCTTATCAAGTCCTGAATCTCTTCTCGTCCTTTTCGTCTTAGCATATCCCTAGACAGTTTAGTAAACCAAGCGATATCCACGATTGTTCCTTTCTCGTCGTCAATAGCTTTGGTCTGTCCACTTCGTGGGGCATATGACACAATCGACGTACCAAAACAGCCACCGAGGCCAAAACCTAGCCAACAGTCTCAGCTTTACAGTTATGTGGTTTGACAAGACTACTGTACCTGCTTGTGAGAGAAGACTGGCCGTGGTCAAACGGTCTTCCTCTGGGAGTGGCGATAGAAAGATACAAAGCGCAGGCCATAAGCTGGCATGGACCAGAGAGGTGTAGATGGGGTCATGAGTCGACTAGACAAAGTTAGTATCCCAGCGGGGACGGCACCATAAGGCCAGGATAAGCTTAGCCTTCAAGGCGAGATCCTACTACGATCATTGAATCGCTCGGAGAATATGGAGATTCAGACATCATAGGCGCGACACATGGCACGCAATGCCCATCAAATCGTCGCACCATAGAATCAACACCCGGGCCTTTTAAGTTTTATCACTGTTGTGCCATCCTTCTTTTTCGCGAGGGCCATTTAGCAAGCTACGAATGATGAGGTGCAAATGCCACATATACAGATCCGTCGCTTCATCTCAGCTAGCTCGATCGCCATGCTGAAAAAGTCTACGAAACGCGCCACTCACGAACTCGGATGACGGAATGATCGTATGACCCGCGATGATTGCACAGACGCTAAGTCCGATCCTTGATCCGCCGTCAACAGTCACTCCCTTGGGGGGGAATCAAACGACCCCAAAAGCACCAAAATTCGCTGGCGTCCCACTCATTGATGGGTCCTTTTTTATTTCCTCCCCTAGTCACTCCCCGGATCCGGAGAAATCGCTTCAGCTTGTAGGTCTGACCTGCTTGTCCTAGTAGGATGGCAGCCATGAGCCGAGGGTCTGTAGACGAGGCAGGAACTTCGCGTCGCTGGGTGGCATGCCGGCTCCTGGCATGACCCGACAAACCAACCCATAAGTATAAGTGTGTTCGATCATGCGATCGCCCGCGGTCTATAGTATTAAATTGATCACATATAACATTGTTTAGCGGCCACGACCAGCTGCATCAAACTACCACAATGAGTAACGGTGAGAGATCGCGATCAGTCGACGGGGATGACTATGCTGAGTGTCCTTTTATGATCTCTTATCCGACAGACCCCTCAGCCGCCGCACGGAAGCGGAAGGGCGATAGTCATGATGACAAACGATTTAAACTCGCGACATATCCATTCTCACAAACTGGCCGCCCCGTAACTAATAACCCCATGAATATATATTACGCGGTCGAGCCTAGAAAGCAATGGCTAGATTTGAAGAAATTCAAATCCTTTCTTCGTAAGCACCCGATCAAATCATGCTTTCATGCAACCTGCCAGGCCTATGACTAATTTTTGACAGTTAATCGAGTCGACTACTACGTCGGACACTTTGTGAAAGTTGCCAACAAAGCTACCGTCGAACAACAAAAGTCTCGAAGTAATCAGGAAACGAATTACACGAAGCCAGGTGATTACTGGGTCGCTTATATCCTTGAGATTCGTGCTTCTGATAAGCACCACATTTACATACTTGTCTACTGGATGTATTGGCCCGATGACCTACCTTCTGGAGCTCGCATTGACAGAAAATATGTCCAAGGTCGTCAGCCATACCACGGTGCCAATGAGCTGATTGCCACCAACCACAGTATGTTCCAGAATACTGGTCAATCCTATCCTACGGCCCGGCTAAACGTTTACTGTAGTGGAAGTTATCAATGTTGCCAGTATTACGGAGCCTGTCGTTGTCGAACAATTGATTGAGTCAAACGATGAGGAGGTTCAGCGGGCGTTGTATTGGCGTCAAGCGTATAATTGGTGTACCTCGAAGCTTTGGGTAACCTCTTCTGACAATCTAACTCTTCTCAGCCTGGTGCTAACATAGACGTATGTAGCCAGTCAAACGCTGGTGCAAATGTCGATCTCACGCGAGTCCCGACGAGACCTTTATTGGTTGTACGAATTCAGGATGCAAGGAGTGGATGCATCTTAAATGTATGGTCCATGACATACTCATGAAAGTCTATAAGCAACGGGTAATTAATGGGCAGAGACCGGAGGAGGTAACGCAACCTCTATCGACTATTGATACAAAGGTCAGAGAGGTCCAACACCTGATCGACATTGGCCTAAAAGAAACTCGAGCCGATGGTCATACTCATGTGGACGTTCGGGAGCCGCTTCTAAAGAGTGAAACATCAACGCCCATGTTAACGTCCTTCAAATCTAAAAACCCCAGGATAGTTCACGATATAAAGAAGAAGGGCCACAAGAAGAAGGTAGCAGGTCGCAAGCCATACGTAGGACTTTTCGAAGCCGACCTCAAGACTCAATGCAGCCCCCCAGTGTGGGAGATCCGTGATCTACGTAGAAACGGAGGAGCTAACCATGATACGTGGACTGAGGAAGTCCATTGCCTACTGTGTGGTGGACTTGTGATGTAGAGCTACGGGGACAAACCGGGAATTGTCGTACGGGGCTTGGGAACCGTCGAAAGATTCGAAGGTGAACCTGCTGAGAGTTTCAGGAGTCGAGATATAGTCAGTTGTGTGACTAATTTGCTTCTCCGCAAAGATCTGTTTGGCTGATTTTGAGCTAGTCTAGATATCATTGCTGCCTCCTATTCCAAAAGAGGACGTCATCTACTGCCATACCGCCTCAACAGCTGCAGCTATTATCGCGATCGTGGCCGGGATAACTATCCCGGAATTTTTGAACGATTCTTGGCGAGATCTTGTGTCTGGATGAGACCACCTTTGTGCAGGCTGGTTACATTCACGAATACGAGACTCAAGGCCGGTCTAGCCGGCCAGAGAACGTTGCCGGTTGTTCCTGGCTCATTGAAGGACAAGATGCCCAACCTGCGACAGAGGTTTACTCTTAAACCGAGTCGTTGCAAAGTTGTAGGCCGTGGAGAGGAAGCACCGGATCTCGCTCAGCTTGGGCTTGGTTTGTCGTTGCTAGCATTGATAGCCTATTCATTGTTAGATCCTAAGACTCGTCAAAAGAAAATGGTCGCCTCATCTCTTAACGCCTTTCGTAGAAATACTTACAACAGCTTGGCCATCTCTTTCAGGTCGATTTTGGGGCGGGTAAAGCCAAAGTTCTCTATAAGGGCGCCGATCATGTGTAGAGAAGGATCCAACTTTGGATCGTAATATTGAAAGGGGCTACCTGACAAGGGCATCCTTAATCCAGCATTAGCAAATATTACTAAACATCAGCAAAGTTAAGAGGTTCTCTCAACCACTAGTACAACTGGTCTTGATCTTGTAGGCCGTTTTATTGCCACGTAAGGCAAGACCAAGGGACGCCTGCCCTCTTTCGTCAATAGCGAGCGTATTCCAAACCCGTGTTCCGTCTGCCCTGGTGATTGGCAGCCCCTTGTAGCGCGGAAGCACGTTCCGGCCGCTAAATTCACCTCCAGATAAGCCGTCTCGCCTAGAGGCGGGGTACTTGGCAACCGTTAGAGGGTACATTCTTTCGTTCAGCTTGCATGCACGGGACACTGACACCTTACTTTTACGCGCGGATACTGGTATGGTGTATGTCACAGCTAAGCCTTTTGGGGACGGCATAGCCGTGTGGCGGTAATTCTAAGCATAGTCACTTGGTAACTTGTAGACTACAACCTGGGTCGACTTACGGAGTATTTGTTGCCCTTTTTCCTGACTTGCGAGCCAGGGATTCGGACTTGAATTGAGCTGAATGACTTGAAGTATTAGGAGGCTGGGCCCACTAAGGAACTCCACCAAGAATTCAGCAGATCGAGAACCGTTGACTTCTGCACCTCACACCAAGCCTCGCAGTCGACAGCGCATTATCAATCCACAATCCGTAGGCCCAAGCTTGTAGATTTATCACTGCACTGCCTAAAGAGTGTCCTTTGCTTTCTTGAGCCCGGAAGCTATTTCTGTTCCCAAACTTAAGTCACCCAGATCCTTCCTTCCCCTACGTGAGAGTTGATCGTCCAAGCATCTTGGTCCGTTCAAGGTCACTTTCTCAGCATAGAACCAGAACACGCTCCATTATTAGCTCTCGCGGGAATGATCATAGCCCAATTGAATCTGTCCCACGTATGCTAGCACAAAACGTTGGCGAGCACGCATGGGCTGGACATTGTATATAAACGCTGGCATCTAGACTTGAAGGGGTTCGATATTTCAAAACATCACTTCCATAGCCACTGGATAAATACTGAAATCAATCCGTAAGAAGGCCCTGTTCTATGGGTTCAACGCATTTGGCTGCCTAGTAGCAAAAGAATTCCTCATCGTTCCGCCATGTCCCAGCATTGTATGACATAGATCCTGCTCGCGTACGGGTGAGTGTTGATCTCTGCAAGGCGCTGAATATCCTTCCTAATGCTGGCCCCAACCTATGAATTCGCATCAGACACAGTATCATAAGAAAGTTAAATAGCATATCGGACTGACCGGTGGTGGGGGAAGTTTCTTTGTCTGAGTAATGGAACCTCCGCAAATCTGCTTCGGCCGTCCATACTCTTCTCGGTTCATTTGTTAACTGCGCTCTGGCCTCCAGACTTCCGCTCTGCAGAAAGTCCGCCATGGGGAGAAGATGACTGATGGATGGAACACTAACCACAGCCTTTGTCTCACTCCTGCCGCTCGCATTTCGTCTTCCCGTATCACCAGGAGTGAGGCTGGTGGCTGCTGAATAGTGTTGGCCAGTAAGTATATGTTCAGGGCCACGCGGGCCTGTTGTAAACGTATCGGACTCAGTTAGAGGTGTGAGAATTTCACTAAACCCTGGATGAATCCCTGGAAGAAGCGTAGAGGGCAATCCCAATTGACTGGTGGTTAGAGAGACGGGCGAGTAAGATGAAGTGTAATCTGGGCGGCAAGTAATCTCCTGATGGCCTATGGGTATCTGAGGCACTCTATTTTGCGGATCTCCTCCTAGCAGACGTCCAGACTCCAATCTTTCGTTGCTTTGTTTAATGGCTTTGCGAATCTTTCGGCCCTTTTGCTTGCAAGCGCCCTCAGTCCTGTCAGAAAAATTCATTTTGACATCTTTCCAGTTGCAACTGTCGCGGCAGAGTTCTAAGAGTTTTTTCGTCTCACACGGTGACCATAGTCTCCGCTTTATGGGGTTGCGGTGGCGCTGGGACTTGTTCCTTGATTGATTGATCAGTACGGAAGGTGACTTGGTACGGAACTTTCATACCGAGTAGGTCCGTAAGTGCATTCGAGTTTCCGACTGAAGCCTGACTGACGTCAGTATAAATCAAGGGAAGGCAACCTCATGAGTACTTACAGGAGTAGCAACCCTCTAATTTCCTGTCACACTAGATATGAGTGTCAGATTCGATACTCAGGGTCAATGCAAGTTTGTTCTAGTTGATGGCGAAGGCTAAAAGTCAAGTCTTGGGCATGTCTGATAGGAGACCAAGCTTGATTCTTGTCCATAGTTGAAACTAGGTGAACGTAGTATTACAACTAAGAGTAATAGTTTCCAGTGCAGTCCAAAAGAATTTTTAAGATACGCGTAACATGAGGTTGCTCACCCGGGTCTTGCGTCCAAAGCATTTGTCGCAGCTCATAAGAGCCATTTTTACCCCCTCTCTAAGGGTGGAGGGCATGGCTGACATCGAGGCTGGTGTCAAAACCAGATTTATAGCAACTGAGTCAGGGCTGAGATCAAGGCGAAACGAGAGGCCCCTTGGTAATGTGACTAAATTGCACTAGAATACTTGCTCTGGTGATATATAAGCACTTTTGGGTATATATGAGCGCATCAAGTCGATGCAACATATCATTGATGCATAAGTTGAAAGTTGGAGCTTCAAAGCGCTCCAAAGACCAATTCAGTGTCAAGAGCGACCCTAAGAGAAAGACGCAAAGGGGCTGGCGCAACTTGATGATTTGAATTGAAGAGGAAAGATTCGGCTTGATGTGACAAGGGCTTCAAGAGTTCGCTGTAGTAACCGGAAGTCACAAGAGTCGCAGTGATTTTAGAAGAGCGATGGTTGATCTTAATCTTGGTCTGGCTCTGATGGCAGAAGTGATGGTTGGAAAGAAGGCCTCTTATATCAACGTTGGCCCTGTCTAATGATCAACTGGCTGCGCTTGGTTCGTCGAAAAGGACGCTTGCTACCACGCCACAGCCCGTACCAATTAATTAGTTCTGCTAGTACGGTAAATTGAGGATCTGAGCTTCATTCCCTTTTGGGTTGCTACCTGTTGAGCTTGTTACACTTTCATGTTCTCAAGTCTTTTCACGCCTCCCCTCCCCCTCCTCCTTAACCTTCCAGGTTTTCCGATCGCAAGGCTTTTCTTGCCCAACTCCGTATTTTGCAAGAATCGTGGGTTTCCACCTTTATACTAGCCAACCTTTCGAATTCATCGGTAACCGTTCCCATATAAAGGAAACACCTTACAGTGAGACATTAAAACGAGTCGATAGTTTAGATGATCTTGAGGACCACAAGGAATGGTATTTGTCGAATTTCTTCTCTTTTTGGCGCCCTAACAGCAATTAACCTTTGAGACTTGATGAAATATTTCTGGCGGAGACATTGGTGCCGACGCGAAACGTGCGCAGTCCTTTCCATTGAGCCGCCACGTGCTACGCGTCCAAGGTAAATCGCGGTCGTAATACGCTAAGCGGGGAAGGTGATGGATCATTTAGATCGCCGAAGTAATCATCAAAGAGGAAAGGAAAGCACCTGTCGGATATCAACGATTGGCCACACCCTTTTGCCGGGCTGTTGGAGTATGTTCGCGTGGACTTCAGCTCTGAGTTTGTTAATAAACGGACTGCGTTTACAATCTTACAGCTATATTCCGTTTTTACCAAGGTCTTTTTGACAAACCGTGTAGGCTAAGAAAGACCTCGCCTTAGCCTCTGTGATGTCGGCCGCCCGCCACCAAGTCGACAACCATCTTGGAGTGACGTCGTCGCATGGTGTAATCACTGGCGCCATAAATTTTCCGCCGCACATACAGCTAATGCAAGCGCGGTGGCCCGTTTACTCTAGCGCAAACTCACTAACCGAAGCAATCCACTATTTTAAGACGACAAGGCAGTAATAAATTAGACTTCACCCTTGTTTCAAAACTTCCGACAGCTCAACTTTAAGTGCTCCACCCAGCCTTGGACGATCGGAAGTACGAAGCCGAGGCTCATGACCTCATGACGCCGCTCGCATCGTCCCTGCATGTTGAATCCCTGCTCAGCCCACTAGTGGCATCTCGCTTTCCTTTTTAGAATACTAGAGTGGATCTACCAGAACCTCACCCAGTTTCCAGTCAACTTTCATCTAGATTGAGTGCTATCTTACCATCGGCAGCAAACTGCTAGCTTCCCTTCTCAGGCCCTAACCTCTTTTCATTTTCGCCTTGACACGTCTCGAGACAAGTTAGTGGTCTAAGATGTAAGAGAATATCCACGATTGTTCCTTTCTCGTGGTAAGTCGTCTTGAATAGCTTTGACCTGACCACTACCGGAGATCCGTTCATAGGTCGTCGGGCATGTGACATGAATCACGTACCAAAACCACCGTCGAGGGCAAAACCTAATCAACATTCTCAGCTGAAATTATACAGCTTGGCAAGCCTCTAGGTGGGGGAAGACTGGCCGCGTTCAAACGGTCTTCTTTTGGGAGTGGCGATAGAAAAATATAAAGCACAAGAGATAAGCTGACATGGACCAGAGAGATGTAGACGGTGTGATGAGCCGACTGGACGATGTAAGTGGGGAGTGGCACCATGAGGGTCAAGATAAGCCTAGCCTCCAAGTCGGGAATATACTACGATCGTTGAGACACTCGGAGAGTATGGAGATCAAACATCATAGGCACGACTCATGGCGCGTGGTACTCATCAAATCGTCGCACCATAGAATCAGCACCCGGCCTTTTAAGGTTTATCACTGTTGTGCCACCCTTCTTCGAAATGGCCGTTTAGCAAGCTAGGGGCGATGAGGTGCAAGTACGCTATATATAGGTCCGTCGCTTCATGGCAGATGACTCGATCGCTACGAACACACGTCAAACACAAACTCGGATGATGGGATGATCGTATGACCCGCGAAGATTGCATGATGCTACGTCTGCTCCTTGATTCGTAGTCACTCACAAGTCGCTCCGCTCTTGACGCTGGGCCCGGAGAAATCGCTTCGGCTTGAAGGTCTGAACTATGGACTTGCCCTTAGAAGGAGGGGTCGAAAAGGTACTTACTGCAAAGATAAAAGTCGAATTGGCCGGAATCTACTTCCTCCCACTACCTTTCACTAAAGTCTCCATACCAAGTCGACACAGGCATTAAGCTCGAAGTCGAAATCTAGTCAGTCAATCATGACTCCTTCCTAATGATGTAATTGCGGAGATCCATCAGATGCTCCCCTTCGGTCCTATGATTCTGAAGTCTCTTGTACAGAGGTTGTGGCTGCTCTTTGGAGGCTCATGGGCCCTTAAGCGGTGGTCACGCTTGTAGGCACAATTCCCCTGTTTTCTAATAAGTTCTGGACAGAAGTCCGGTGGTCATCCCCGCTTCGCCAGAAGTCATACTTTTCATCCCGCCATTGGCAGTGTTCCGAGTTCAGCCATCGGACGACCGATTGAAAACAATCGCAAGGGAGTGAGTCATTTTAGTTGATAAGAGCTGTCAATGACTCGAGGCTGGCCACAAACGCCGATTCCGTTCAGGCAGCGACTAGCTTAGCCGTTCCCCCCTCCACCTTATCTCTAAAACATGTCACTGCTTTACAGGTATTGCAGGTGTCGCTTCAAATATTTCATATCATCGTCATCATACAGTAGTGTACAGGTATGTGATCCAGGCTTGGCATGGATGTGGGCTCAGTGGGGGTGTTGCGTATAAACTCTAGCATATTGACGAAACAAAAATGGTAAGTACTCATACAACATGAATGATTGACCACTTTTTTGGGCGCCTAATGCAAGAAAGCTTTTCGGTTTGATCTATTTTCTACATGATCTAGCTGTAATCTTGACGGGTGTATCGGATTACCATAGCGACGCAAATCACCCTTGGCTGCCCGTGGAACTCTTTCAGCAGCGTATCACGCCTCGTATTCCGTAGAATAGCGTTGACTTTTGAGGTTGTTTTAGAGTGATCGGCCGCCCATAGACCAACATAGAGCCGACGAAGGCTCCATCACCGGTTGCGGATCCGTTTGACGAATTGACCTTCTCATCACTCAACCATTCTCAGCAAAGACGAGACAGATTCCGCGAGTCCATTGGTGGCCACGATTACGTGGAAGATCATGGTCTTGGCTGCTTCCGTAATGCGCACGTATAACAGCCATTGGCTCTGTTTCTGTTCGTGATCCATGTAAGAGTTCCCCATAACGCTCAAGTGCCTGCATTCTGTCAAGCCTACAGATAATGATGGTAAGTCTCTGAGTATTTGAATGCGGAAGTGGGGATACTCCACCATCATGCGTGCGATCCTGTAGGTCCAGTACAGCCCGGCCGTCGCTTCGACTGACGACATTCCATGCTTGGGAGTTCCTGTATAACAGCTGAGATAGACAAGCTCGAAATTGAGTTTTCGGGGGCGTCTGTCAAATTTTTGGCTTCCATCGACGATGTTCTTCTGTTATTTAGAGCCATTATCAACGTATCTTCCGTTTTCATCAGGTCAGATGCTCAAAACACAGAGCGAGGGCTCATGTGCTGCTGAACTCGGCCTCCCAGCAAATTAGTCCCGATGGCTTGGCGTATATTCAAGGGTAACCATTTCCCAACTCTAACTATATCCTCTTCTATAAAGCATCGTAAAGTTCTAATCCTTTTTTCCCAAGCTGCAAGTCGAATAGCTCAATCCCAACAACGGTCCTACCACTGCATACTATTTCTTCGGAACCCTTCTCACAACGAATACTCTTGACTAGTTTTACCTTCCTCAGAGGCTTGTTCCTACTTAACTCTCTGTTTCAACTTCCAACCCGGGATTCCGTAAGGAAGTCAGATTTATCCGTCTATACGCCACACTTCCAGAACACGAAATTTCTAAGCATTTCGATTCTTTCAAATATGTCCAGAGCAGAAGAAAACTCTTTCTGGGCTGCAAGAGAGCAAAATTACTGGAAAGGAGTCCGCAGCAAGAAGAGTCTTGAGAACGAAAAGATCGATAATGATTTTCAAATGTCGTTGAATGAAGTCAGCAATAGACTCGATGCTTTAGAAGAAGAGCGAATTGAGCGAATTAAGCTAGTCATCGAGACCAAAGCTAGACTGTCACTAATTAATGATGCTATTGAGAAGGAGACCGTGTATCGAGAGCAACTCAGGCAAAAGTACCACCTTTCACGCGAAATGAGAAACAATGAGAGCGAATATCTCTGGACTCAGATGAGAGGGTGGTTCAGAGAACAGAAAGGAGAAGACCCCCATGCCCCAGACGATAAAGGTCCTGAGTCGGAAGGGCTTGTTCTACGCAACGAATTGCCAGGGCTTTCGTCAGCCGCTGATGGTACACCAGTACAGCGGGAGCTTACCAACGGCACCGGCGCCATGGCAGACAGGCCCGAAGAAGCGAGTGATAAACGGAGTATGGGAGGCCTGAAGTGCCACAACATTGAGACAGCCAAGACCCCAGAGGTTCAGCCAAAATCTGAGCCAACAAATCAACTAAAGCTCCAAGAAATTCGGCAGGTCGAGAAAAAGATCGTGCCGCCTGGACAGCCTCTACCACCGCATGTTTACGAACCACCTTCAAAAGGTCGTTGGGAGCAACTTTCCGGAGACTCTAGTCGAGGCTACAAACGACGGTTCCAGGGTCAACCTGATGGGTTCTCTAAGCGACAGACAACAGTGACTGGACAAGTCTTCCATCAACCTGACAAGTTCCCAATTATGAGAGTCCCAGAGCAAAATAGAACTCCAACACAAATACCTAGAGATCCCCAGTCGATATCCCAAAGTCCGACGTATAATCAGCTTTACCGAACTTCAGGCCATCTGTCCGCGGGTTCGGTTCAGAAATTGCAGTCAAGTTTCTGCATTTGTAACGCCTGTCTATCAGCACAAAGCTCTCAAATGCGCTGTAGTACAACACACGATCCACCTCGCGGAAATTTAATCAATCCGGCCACAGCTCCGGCCCCTTGGCCACAGCAAGACCACAATGTTCATCCCACATATCGAACAGCGCAAAACCCTTCGATACGTTATGGGCCAATTTATGGCTCACAGTGTGGACCTCCAAGCTACATAAACTCGGCCCATTATCAAGTAGCTTCCAACATGCCTTCCATGTGTCCACAAAGATCAAACAATTCTATGTTTCCTAGGTACAGTGATCCAAGGGGGCGGTATCCAGGCTACCCAGCCACGGCTCCGGCTCAGAGATTACAGCCGGTCTCCAACATAGCTCTTGGAAACTTTGAGATGACCGACCCTCATCCTAAAGCTCGGCTCAATCAAGATTCCTACGGAACACAAGGTGGAGGCATGGGGTCTGGGAAGCCTACAGCGACGAATAGCCAACAGCCATCCCTAGAAACGAATCGTGTAGCCTCAATCCACAATAGCACGATCAGTAATCCCTCTAGCATTATGCACAGTGTCGCACCAATCGGGAGTTTCGAGACCCTTGAACGACAAGGACGTGAAGCAGAAGCCATGGATCAAAGACTGAGGAACGTGGCCATCAAGGCAATCCAAGTGGCGGACGCGCATGGCAGTCGCGTAACAGAGGAGTCTTAGCTCTTCGCCCTCAAAATTCCGATTTACCTGAACTTATTGATCTTTAGTTCATGGTTCATATGCGGGATCGCGTGCTTGGCCGAGGCTTTCCATGCCGTCATTCAACTTGGCATTGTCGAGTCTACACTTATGGATTCAAGTAACAGATGATAGTTTAGCTGTGGGACAATCGTAGCCTGAAACAGAACTACACCAAAGGGCAATTGTTAAATGGAAAAAGTGAGGAGAAAGCGACACACTTGTTAGGTGTCAAAATAATTCAAAGGTCGGGACATGCGGTGTGAGCAGTAATCGATGAGTGTCCTGAGTTTATTCTTCTTTTCCTTCGATCATGCGCTAGAATTAATCAACGTATCTAAAAACATTACGCGTTTTATTCTACTGTAGAAGCGAAACCATCACGCCCACCCTGAACCTGGCGTCTACTGCTCATCATCCACGCTCACCGCGCTGAGGAAACCGAGCTTAGCTATACCCAAGCTAAGGGAATGGCGGAGACGCAGCCAAATGATCACGGATTGTACAGCAATCTATACATCTTGCGCGACACAATCTGCGTAGTAGACTTTTTGACTTATAATTCAGACATGCATACACAAACAGTAGACAAAGCGACGAATGTGATCAGAGTGCAAGAATAGTAATCTGGCTCTCCGACGTAGATGGGCATCGTCATACAACAAACTCACATATCAAGCTATATCTCCTGCTCACAATTGATCATCAAGATTTCGTCAACATCGCGACTTTTCCTTCTTCTTTTGGACTCAATTTTCGAATCCGCGGAGCGCAAAATTCAGCACTTTCCACATATTAAGAACTCAAAAATGACCGTAGCTTGTAACACCAGTGCATCCAGTGTGTAGTCCAAGCTGACCAGTGCGACTTGGCATTGATTGAACAAGTAAAAGACAACTTATGCCTCTTAGTGTAGAGGAGGAGATTTTGAAATGAAGATTGTTTTCCGTGGTTTAACTTTGCGGTATGGCCTCTTTTTGAGGAGTGGGCTTGCGCCGAAAGAAATCTTCTGTAGTAATTCCTAATCAAGCTTGCATATCTTGTGTAATGCTGCGGCCGATGATAGAAAGGGAAAGAGAACCACGTGTTATATTATGTGCTTAGAGACTGGTGATGCGCTGGAGAGGAGCTCGAGCGCAGCAGACCATGAGCTTCAGGCTTGTACCGAGCTCTTCAGACTCAGAGAGTAGAGACTTGTCGCTCCAGATGCTCTTTCCAGAAGGGTTCTCAGCTGCGTTTTCGTAGCACCGCGTGTACCACCATCGGCCAACCCGACTAACCATCTTGGCGATGCCCTCGTCTGCCAAGGGGCTGTTGTCGCTTATCATCTCTGATAGACTTGGCGGATCCTTCTTCTTCTCAGCAGTAGCTTTGCCCTTGGCGGCCTTGCTATCTGAGCGAGTGACGGAACTTGCGATGGGCACGCCCACTCGTGCTGCCTTGATGGTAGTGAAACCAACCTTGCCGAGAAGACGAACAATGAGATCCGCGGTTGATCCGAGACTAGTATCAGGCGTCTTCTCATTGATCCTCTCTTTGAGACGGCGGACTGTACGTCGGCACCGGTTGCCCATGTTGTTCAGGTCAATATCGAGAATGGAGAGCTCTATGAAGCCTCCTGGCTTCAACACACGGCGAGATTCGGTGAGAATACTGCGGTAGTATGCTTCAGGAGCTGCGTCAGGGAAGCGATAGACAACAGCTATAAAGCTCTGAGGGGCGAAGGGAAACTTGTCGAGGTGAGAGACGTATTGGATCTGATGGTGGTTTGGAGGCCTCCGAGGGAAGCTCGAAGATGAACTCTTGAGTTCTTCAGGAAGAGGAGCGCGAGGAGAGAGGTTGAAGAAAGTAGCAGCCGGATATGTTTCCGCAGCGTAGAATGACCAGTCATCGTTACCGAGACCATCAATTACGAGGATTGAATGCATCTTCAGTGATCCCTCAACAGTAGCCAGTTCATGGCGGACGTCACTGAAGAGAACATGCCCGAAGGTAAGCCACTTACTCACCGTCATTGAGCGGACTCTGAGGTTGACTTGCGCGAGTGGTGACCCATCCTCCCAAGTGGAGCTGCCATCAGATCGTCTCGTCTCGCCGGAAGATTGACTGCTTCGTCGAGATACCTTACCAGCTGCAGGAACCTCAGCGTTGGAGTTGCGGTCTTCATATCCCGAAACAAACTTGGAGACTGAGAAGGGAGTGCTGGGGCTTGGGTGAAGACGCTCAGTCATGTCAGCGCTGCCAGTGCTGGAGATGTTTTTTGCTTTGGATTGCCGGCTTGCCTTCTTATCAAAGGCAATCGTCGGCGACTCCAAGGGCTTCTCCTTGCTAGCCAGCTTTAACTGGTAAGTCTCAAGGTGGAACGGTGTACCTCCTGAAGAGGTTGGGGAGGGAAATGCTTTGCCAGCACATTCTCCAACGAGATCATCGTACTCATTCCACACCTCGTCTTCTGCAGGGGGGTCAAAAGGTTGTGGGATCATAGCAGTAGAGCCAGAGAAGGCAAGAATACCAGAACAGCTTGAGCTAGATGTACCAATGGTTCCCTCTGAGTCCTTGCGAGGCGAAAAGACCAAGAACTCCTTTTCGGCACAGCTTAAAGCAGGCAGGTTAGAGTCTCTGGATGAGAGGTTGTTGGTGCTTCCGGCTGTTGAACTATCGGTAGTCAGATCAGGAACAGGAGTCAAGGGCCTGGAAGGTGAAGGCCCTTTGGCAATTGACTCAGGATCATAGACCTCAAGGTTCTCAGGTGCCAACTGCATACCAGCTCTGAAAGGCCTAGCAAAGCTCACAGGAGACATGTTTTCAGTACGTTTACTCACAACCTTGGGGATCCTTCCAACTTGAGGAAGTTGGCTTCGTCGGCCGGCGGTAGAACTCGTTGACGGAGGCTGTAGAGTATGCTTCTTGGACATCAAAGTCTGCTGGGGTACAGGCAGCCGAGGCTTAGTCTTCATCTCGACGCTCCCCGGCCTCGGGGGTTGAGCTGGCTCTGCAGGTCGTACTAGATAATTGGTCGACGACCACATCTCTGGTGTGCCTTGCGAAAGCTCGGGGGTACCACCAACACTTGGTGACTTTTTGTAAATCTCGGCAAACCTCAATACATCTTGGAGGTCCATGGGCTCACTGTCCCCTTGTTCTGAAGAATCCGTCATGGCATAAAAGGCAAGGGGTTTCTTCTCCACTGGCTTAACAGTAGCCGAGACCTTCTCACTCTGCTTATGTTGCTGCGTCTGAGTTGATCTTCCAAACAAGTTCCACTTGCGAGGCGACCGCGGTCTTTTGACAAGTTTGTTGGGTGCAGGATGTAGAGACTTGGCCTCTTGAAAAATCCCCCGTTGTAGCTCGAAGTAGGATTCATCAGACATGACACTAGTATCAAAGCTTGTAATAGGAGACGATGCATAGCCTGATGTATTGATGGGCTGAGGTAGCTTCAGGGGGTCATCTGGCGAAGATCGGAGATGATGCACAGATCTTCGGAAAGCCAAAGTCGACTTCATTGTAGGACCTTCAGAATCGCTGCTCTCGGAGAGACGGCGAGCACCCTCGGCTTGTGTTCGGTTGGCGTGCTTCTTACGACTAAAGAACGGGAAGCGTGAGAAGGAGGAGGTTGCCACGTTAGGGCTCGGTGTGCGTGTCATGCGAGGTGGCTTGAGGCCCTTATCCTTCTTTGATTCAACTGTTGCCTTGGCTGCTTGTTGAGCGTACAATTCGCCTCCGATGGGGAGCTGTGAAGCTGATGCTGTTCGGCCTCCATGAGTGCACTGTGGCTTTGGGGGTGACAAAGCTGCTGTAGCCGCAGATTCACTTCCACGTCTTTCGGTTTTTGGGAGGTATTGAGTGGAAAGATTGCTGTGAATGACTGGCATGGGGTTGAACAGTTGAGATTGCATGTCGGGGGTGCCGTCTCTACTGGGTCGTGAGGGGATTACGGCTCTTGGGGAGGCGGAAGATTGGGCACTTCTCTCAGGGGAAGGGGATCGTAAAACAGGTCTTGGTACCTTACGCACAGACGTGGGCGACGATATCTCCCCACGAAAGTACTGCGATGTGTTCTTGATGGTGGCTTCTCGAACGGTAGAGTTCGACGAGGATGAAGTCAGGGACTCTCTAACAGCTGCGAGGCCATGAGCATCAACGGTGATGGCATCAACCTCATTAAGGAAACTTCCGCCAGCTCTTCGTGTCACAGGAGGTCTGTTGAGGATAGGACTTTGCAGTCGGTTATTGTTCTGAGTACGAAGAGGTGCAACGGGACCAGGAGACTGAGAAGCAATTGAGGTTGGCGTGGTGTCGCGACTATAGGACCCTGGTCCCGGTGACTCGGAGAACATGGTAGATGGGCTTCCACTAGTTCCAGAAAACAGTAGGCTGGCTGTAGTTGGAGATGGAAGGTCATGTGTCGCCAATCGAAACGGAACCACAATGCGTTCTGAATGGATGTGAAGTATGTGAACCGGGATAGCGAGGTATAATAATCATCAGTAGTGTAGAAGGGAATCGTTACTCTAAGAATTAGTGTAGATAAGTTCACGAACTCGAAAGGCGTCGTTTACTGGATGATGTGGCGGACTGCGGGAGGAACTCGTGTATGGAGGTTTGGGTTACGCTGGCGGTTCAGTTGATGTGATGAGTACTCAAGGTGCCGACTTTAATACAGTAGTGTCATTCAAGGTTGAAGTGTAAGTGGAGGAAGTGAGACAGGACAAGGAAGGGAAAGGGCAACTATAAGAGTTAAAAATTTAAGAGATGAGAGACAAAGCAACGGAAGACAAGACACAAGACAGGCAAGTTTAGAGAGCGAATGGGTGGAGACATAACAAGGTAAGAAAAGTAAGTAAGTCGGGAAGAGATGGTAGCAGTGTGGAGAGCCGAGACCAAAATGGGTACATAGGAACAGGTAGTGTTTAAGCAGTGGGCGACCATGCTGGGGCCATCACCGCGCGTAGATACGACATCTGGATAAGATTACATAGACGGATGGGCAGAGGTACACAATTGTAGAGGAGAAGATAGTGGACTCTGACTGTGGCGTTTCTCCTAGCCCTAGTTCGACCTGGACTAAGAGGTGGCACGCGTTACCCACAAGTCTCAACTGCAAGTAACACATCTAGCTCACAACAGCTGAAGTCACCGTAGCTGCAGAGCAAGTCTCAGGCGTGATGTTACGCCGCGCTTCCCTGCTTCGAGATGCATATGCCGTGTCATTCATTGCGTTGTCTTTCCGGAAGAGCTTCCTTGTTCAATCAGGATGCCCAGATCGCCAAGAGAGACTTCCATCTAACAACCTGTCGGGCTAAAGAGGGTATTGGCGGAACCTCGTCGATATCTTCTCCTGCAGTAGTGCTGTTCTCAATAGTGTCGGATGGCTGAAATCACCACACTTTTTGGCCTCCACCCCTGCAGATCGACAGCGTCGTGCAAGGAACCCAGGTGATACAGAACAATGTTACTCTGACAGGCATGCCAGATTGACGAACTGCAGAACCCCTGGGCATTAACGTCTCCCTGCAGGTCGATTTCCTTGTCACCCGGGATCCTTCTAGACCAGGCTTAGCATGCCACCACCCAAGCAATCAATACGTCCTTGGGATCGGACAGCCCTCTTTTACGGATAAGTAGCGGATCTAGCGCCGTGGGAAGCTTGGCCCCTTGAGCAGGAGAAAATCATAGACACGAGATCCCCAAATGAGAAGTGGGTTGCGAGTGGGGGTTTGTTTAATACTGGCTGTGCATTGCCGGGGCAGACGGAATGCGGGTCTGTGGTGGAGGAGCTGAAAAAGTTGGGGCCACGGATGTACTCGAGTACAAAGGGAAGGAGACAAGCTTAACAGCCGCTGCGGTACGGTAGCGGCAATGCGCGTTCCCATGTGCAGCGGTGCACCTCGCTAAGCACGGCCCTCGTTCTCCACCAGATCGGATAACGTCCATTGTAGAGATGTTTCACATGCAGGCAGTGGATCTCCTCGCTTCTAGCCCTATAACGGATACAGGAACGCAAACTGCGGGAATGACAGTATCTGACATCATCCCGATTGCTTCTCGGTTTTGCGCCGGCTGGAGATGCATCCGGCAACCTCTCAAGACGGTTTATCCAGGTTTGCCTGCTCAAATTCACATTCCCTAGGCACACCAAGCGAACTCGATTCGCAGGCTGTTGAGCCTCTGCTTTCTTATTCCTTTGGCAATTTATAGTTGAGGCAAGGACAAGGCATCGAGTATTGCACTCATCGCTGCGTCCAGTATCTGCTCAACCTGACCTTTCGGAAAACAAGTCATGAGACAGACCCAAGATTATTTCGTTTGTATACAAGGTCACACAGAGCAATTTATTAGGAAAGTTGATTAAGAACAGAACGTCATGTTTTCATGTCCTTCCTATTCGAGGCTTTCTCGACACGTAGAACATGAATATGACGGCTTTATGGAAAAGCTGAATTTGGCCTTGATAGTAGCATATACGCCGGAGACAAAGAAATGGAACCCGCCAACAGGCAGAATGACCAATGCGATTTTTTACGTCGGTTTCATAGTTCAAGTACGTGTATGCTTCTCAATTCAGTAATTCTCTAATGGTTGTGTGCCTAGCATACCGCCTAGCACCTACACGTTTTATGACCCAAATAAATGGAAAGGAAAACAAGAAACAAGGCAGTCCATGGGAAGGAGATAGACAGTCAAATATAGTGATTCATCTTTGCTCCATCCTCCATGCCCGGAAGGCATTCATTTCGCAAATTCCACGCCCTTTCAAAATCCTCGAGACATGGTTTTCTTCCATTGCCCTTGGCCAGCAACAGTGCTAGTTCCACCAAGCTGTTGATCTAGTACGTCGTGCATGTGAGCCCAAACTCGCGACCCTGTGTTACTTTTGCCGCTTAGCAGCTACTTTTCGACGTACCGGTGGGATTTTATCGTGCCCTTTGCTAGCGACTCGATCACCTCGTCTGAGAGCTTCAACCCGGCTTTCGCGAGCGCGCTAGACCAAAACACCTTCACTTCCATGCCTTGCGGTTGCTCGAACATGACTCCAAGAGTGGCATGTGACTACCGTTCGGGATGAGTCCAGACGCTATAGCAGGTGAATGACCGCCGCAGTCACATCTAAGGACTCTGCTGACACCTGCTCTGCCTCCACCTCTTTGCTCTCACAAAAGAATACTGTCTATTACCCATCTGCGTTCTCTCTCAGTCGTCAGCACCATCTTGAGCCGCTCGCTATATTCCATTGGCTCCATCAACAGCGTTCTTTCTGAGGTTCTAGGTAGACCAATACTGCGGCACCCGAATATCCTTGTGATGAAAGAGACTCTTGTGTGCCGGTCCTTGCTTCCTCGCATTCAGCTACAACAACCGAACATGTTATTCATATGATGTTGGATAGAACTTCTGACAGCTTCTGCTGTAATTCATGAGAGCCGCTGCATGGGGCACATCTTCGTAATCATTTCCACGCATCTGCTAGGAAGGTACCATGGAACCGTACAACTTGAGGTCGCTTTGCCTGTTGAGTCATGTTAATCTCGTCCACTTATGCCATCCTCTCGGCAAAGAGGCTCAGCGACTTCTACTCGAACTTCGTTGATCTCGTTTGGTATCGCATTGCGGCTGTCAATGTCCACTTCAATCGGGGAAAGGCCGTCTCGTAGGACGCGGGTTCCGGCGTCCTTTGGGTTCTTAAGTACGGCTCGACATCATCCCATGGGACTATCCAGTTCGATCCGGGTGTGACTCTCCACTGTCGCTCGTATCGTGCCGGCCAAGAGCCTGGTATCGTCAGGTATTCGCGAAACAAGTATCGTGCAGTACAGAGTCAACCGTGGGGACGAGAAAAAGGGTCGAGGTCGCAGTTTTGGCAGCGGCTTGAGGCATACATGTCGGGATCGTGTGACGGCAGCACGTGAGTGTTGGGATTCGTCCGTTGCACTCATCGCGATAGTTCTGAGCCGATTATGGACCAGTTGTACTTCTTTCAGTGATCTGTTCCTCCATCTCGTCCACGGTCTTTTCTAATTTCGCAAGAGCCTCCGACAGTCCATCATTGTTTCCATTTGTCTCTTCAACGCTTCCTGCGATCCTGGAGTTTCTATTCGCGACCCCCCGGGAAA
Organism: Fusarium mundagurra; assembly: GCA_013396205.1. NCBI lineage: Eukaryota > Fungi > Ascomycota > Sordariomycetes > Hypocreales > Nectriaceae > Fusarium > Fusarium mundagurra. Next base: position 68,754 of record JAAOAN010000509.1, on the reverse strand, counting down.
TCCAGTGAGTAGCATTGCCCTTCCATCGCTCCTGCAGCAACTCTTGTGGGCTTCTGTCGGCTAGTCTTTTGGTTGTTCGGTCGGTACGTTTCGCGTCGTCTTCCGGGTAGTCGTTCCCATGTTTGCGTTTCTTCTAGTTGCGCGTGGTGTCTCGAGTTTGCTCGTCGATCTTACCACTCGACTCGATCTTTTTGACATCGAAAAGGGGTGTCATCATGCTCCACCACGATCTCTGCTCCTATTGGATCCGCCATAGTAGCAAGCTGACCAACATCGATACCTATAGGTTAGGTAGGTACCAGTTGTCGTCTATGGAGTTTTGTAAATGTATCTAATGATATGTTAATGAACAATTACAATGCCTATAAGAGGAGACTTTACAATGAGGGCACTCTGGTCGCGTAAATTCTTGAGAAATATTGAGAATTGTATTTTTGTTGGTTCCTATTTCGCAAAACAACTATGCTAGCCACATTGTTGTCACACATGTTTCAACCATAAGGCTCCGCCAGTTCGCATTGTACATGCATCCAACAGAGTATCAAGCCTTGTAGCCTTATAGTTACATTTCTCGCCTTATAAATCACCAGCCTTATCCAGTGTGCGGTCTCTAGTGCCAATGGTATTTCCGTTGGGATTTAGTGCACAGTTACAGGTTCAACTCTTGTTGCGGTGCGATTAGCCCAGTGCGCAAACCTTCTGTAATTACAAGCCTCTTTCAAGAGAATGTAAAAGTGATTTCGTTTTGCGTAATTGTAATCTATAAGCAGCAGACCCTGCGGAAAACACATTGAGGCTCTGCGTTTCGTGACTGCCTATTAGCAAACAGGCTATCTTGCACGATGGGCATCAAATCACCATGGCCCAGCAATGAAATTGCCTTACAGCGCTGGAAATTATAAATACTAGAGCCCAAAATACAGTTATGGTTTTGGACTTGTTCACTAGATCTTGACTTCTGCTTGAAGCTACTCTAGCAACAACTCAACTTCATCGTAACGTGTCACATCTGAACAAGATAAACAAGCAATTATGCTTCACTACGACGGATAGCACCCAAGGCTCCTTCCCTGTCTTGTGGAAACCCACGGCTATTCACTGGTTATAACGATATCGCGATGTGTACGGAAGAAATACACACTCACGTCTTCGGTGATGCACGAATGACAATACACGAGCTTACTAAATGCGGCCATGACGATCCAAACCAGTCATGCACTACATCTATGACTATTGTATACCCCGAAGAGTGTATTTCTGAGAACACACCGATAAGGATATTTGAAGATGGGTGTCATTGGCAGAGAGGGACAAGTTCTCAGTCCATAGGCCTTATTACCATTGGCTTGGGATCGGGAGTGAGTCACGCTTTGGTTTGTGCAATGGCAAATGGTGGAGAGCTTACAGTCCTAACATTGCGATTTCAGATTCTTATCGAATGGAGCACGTCCACAGGCGTGCCCATAGTGTGCTGGAGAGTAAGGATGATCCTATTCTCGAATAATGCCTGCCAATCCCGGGACTCCTAACAACCCACGCTACGGTCACGTTTCCAAAGGCAGGCTCATGGGATTGGAAGGGTTGCTGAGATGGGTAACCCTAGATTAGGCGCTGGTAGCTAAATAAGACTCCATTCACACGCTGAGATTGGAAAGCATCTTCTCGGATGGAAATTTGGCCTGTATCTGATTCCATGATGCTGTGCTACTCACTGCGATTTTCTAGATTCATGTACAGATATTCTCCTCTTCATCATTTAGAACCATCTATTCCCACTAGTTGTGTTTATCTGTTGGGAAATGTGACCAGTATATCGCTACTAATTGACTATGCGCATATCCTGTTTCTCTATTGCATCCAGGCCAAACTCTGGTTGGCGTCGTACTCACCATCATTGACCTTTATATAGTTTAATATCACTAACCTGCATTCACACAAGTCTTTTCCATGGACGACTGATAATAATCGAGTCGAGGCATTCTCCTCATCAGGCAGAGGATCCAAGATGCCATAATGTTTAGCGAACGACAGCCATCCCAACATCGCCATGGCGAGGAATGCATCAATACTCTCGCTGTATCTGCTGTTAAGGTTGATCATGGCCGCGGGTACTACCTGGTATCGGCGACCTAACGAGAGTCCCTACCTTTCCGCTGCCCACTTTTGGATTTGTTTCCTTACCAGGCAGACGGCACGTTCTGGCAAACCAGTACAGGAACGATGAGAGGTCGTGGCCTAGTTCCATATTTATCTCCTGCCTATCTGCCACCATCCTCAGCTTCATGTTCATGAAATGTGAACCATTATCGCAGTAGATCACTCTCGACCATCCGAACACAGCAGGATGTATTGGTGCCCTTCGGTTGTCGGTAGGCTGATCGGACCGAAGTAGATTCATTCCCATCATGTTCCAGGGCTCCAGCTTGGTGATGCTCTTTGATCGTGATGCCAGAACGCAGGGCGCTAACACACCATGCATGATCTGGAATAGTCCTCGATGTCGCTGGCTCGACTTGGCCACCGTTGTCTTCTTCTCAGTCTCCTGTTTGCGATAGATATTTCGAAGTGTCCGCATTTGTTGTGCGCCTTCTGCGGGTTGAGCGGCACGTCTTTCTTGGTCGCGCAAAGTGCCGGAGATTCTTCGCTCTCCAGATAGTGCGGCTCTCCGTCGACCATTCTGTATGTCGGTATGCGTCGCTTCATCAGCCGCAATTACTCCTCTTCAAACTGCTCAGGGATTGGAGCCTTTTATACGCCTCCAAAGCCGGCCAAGGAGTCATCATTAGGTTTTTATGATATCAGCTTTATGCTGTAGCCATTGGTCAGTCATCATGGTATTGGTGTCTAAGTTGTGAGCTAGAAGTGTTATTTGCAGTTGAGACTTGTGGCTGAGAGCTTATTCCGGCAGAGAGAACCTAGCTTCAAACTGCTCAGACGATCGAGCAGGGTAGAAACGACGTCGGAGTACCAGGCCTCATGTTGCCAATGTCCAATATTTCCATTTCACATGTCAGTGATCAAATATTTTCCAGGCGCTCTGCTTCTCGGCAAAATGACGTTTGCCGAAGTATTGTTAGAGATCTAACACCCAAGTTTCGTCCGATGCCCATCTTCAGTTCAAATAGGCTTCGCGTCTTCGTTCAACTCCTCAGATAGTCGCGACAGTCCGTCCGCCAGGCGCATCGCTTTGTTCTTACACGGCCGGTACCTGCGTCGAATTCCTACTCCTCAAGACTTCGATCTAGCGGCTGGCCTTGCCGTGAAAGCGACCTCTATTTGCCATAGAGTTGGCCATTCCCTTGTGATCCGTATAAGCTTTCACCAGGTACGAGGCGTATTTGGCCATCCTGTGGCTTTCTTGGGATCCTCGCACGAATGTAAGCATTTCTGTTCCCTGCATCATGTATTGGAGGTCTGCATCTTTGAAGCGCCCCGATATCAACATGATATCTCTTGCGTTCTTGGAAATTCTTCTCGTTGATATCCTCACCTGCTGCAAAAGCGTCCAGCCGGAGGAGCACTCGGCCGATTCCATTCTCTAAGACGTCGATCGGCAGGTGGAATTGTGTTGTGGAGTCTGTTCCCGAAGTTGCATCATTCTGAATGCTGTCGCAAATGCTCAAGTAATGCTGCGGTGTTGCTGTTCCACACTGATGTTTCGCGTGTTGTTTCCCGTTTCGGGACTGATGGTTCCCAGACTTTGTCTTCGTTGCAGAACTGAAAGAAGACTTCTTTAATGCGCTGGATGAGGTCTGTTGTCCCCGGTATGAACTCGTACGAATGGTGTAAGGCGCAGAAGTGGGTGTACTTCCTCCCAAGTGCGGGGCGGGCTCTACTGGACGTTTTTCTTCAGTTACGCGAACTTCTCTCTGTGTTTTTGCGCCTCGTTTCCTTTTCATCTAGCCCCGTCAGTGGGTCGTTTGGTTTGTGTCAGATTAGGGGTTTGCTCTTTGGAGTGAGGTGATTCAACTCCTGCGGCCTGCAGCAGCTTCGACGATGGTGCCTGTGTTTCGGTTTGCTCGTGTTGTGGCTCTGAGGAGTCGCTTTTTCTCTCGTCTGGTGCTCGCTCAGCCTCCGCTCGCTCCGAAATCGGTAGAAGAGGTTTGAGCTCTGTCTTAGTGCGTAAAAGCAAAGGAAATCTCGGATAGCGAAAGCTGAAATGTGTGTGATGTGCAATATTTGCGGCTATTGCCACGCACAGCAAGCCAGCGCGGTCGAATGTTGCTCTCCTGATGTCGTTGGAGTAAGGTTTCTCCTCTGTGACGTAGGCCTGATGACGCGGCAGTTTAGCGGTCTCGTCTGGCGCCGCACTTAATGCCTGTCTGCGTTTTTGGATTCCCTCGTATGAGGTAAATCCCTAGGGTGCCGGTCCGATTCCGCTCACTGCATCGTCACGGCTTCACCGATAGCGGCTCCTCGTTTCCCGAAAGATGGTACGCGTTTGTCGCGTGTTGAGTGGCGTCGTGTAATTCAATCAGAATGCCCTCCACCTCAGCTTTAATCTCAGTCTCATCATCCACGTAGAGGAGTTCCCCTTCCTCCAGTTCTACCAGGCCTTGCGGTCTCTCGCTCTCGTCCTTGCGGTTGTTGTTGATTGCCCGGAAGTGTTTGAGTGATGGCGTGATGTGAATCAATACTGAGTGCCCCTCGAAGCCAGTAAGAGCGAGCTTCTTTTTGTCGTAATGTTCAACCGGTGACGTGTCTCAGTCATGGTGGGCCAACAAGGCGATCCCGATACTCATGGCCTTGCACGACATATGCGATCAGAAGGCACATGATGCTGGCTACCACGACTTCCAGCCTTAGGAATTCACTGACTTGAGCGACCCCATCGTTTGCCAAGCGAATAGGCTCTGTGTGAGCCAGCAGGACAAGATGCAGCCCAGATCTATTGATGAAGCTTTGGTTGACCAGGTTGACGACCGAGCCACCTTCCAGCAAGATGGCATCGGTGCGGTGTACTGACAAATATTCTGTCACGTAGCCCAAGGGGTTCGGTACTGCCTCCTCCGGAGCGGCTATATCTTTGTAGATCACCAAATACCCAGACGTTCCGGAGTGTGCGAGACTGTAGCATCCCGATCTTCTCCTCGATATACCTTGGTTTTTTCTCCGCGGTGGGAACTGCCTTCCTAGCTCCGTTCTGCAAGTTCAATCATTCTAGGCGAGGTTGCAAGCACGGTAGCAGCCTCTTGAATTCCTCTTCTGAGATTTTTTGTGCCATCTCCACGTCTATGTGTTGAGGGCCCGGAGGTAGAGGCTGCTCCTCCTCCCTCAACTGAATGGCCCTCAGCTCCAGAGAGTCGGTGAGTGTTCCTCTGGTGGTGCGATCAGTCATCTCCTCGGCTTATCGTAGAGCTTCGTTGGCCAGAACTTTGAGTCGATCGTTGTCGACGGGCGCTGTCTTCTTCTTTCCCTTGCTCTTGTCGACCCCGTCGTTCTTACTCTTCGACTCATTCTTGTTCGTCGCACGAGCGGCCGCGTTCATCATCAGTTGATCTGCGGGAGCCGCTGCCGTCTGTTGGTATTGACTGTCGAACGATTGAGTTTACCGCAAGGTGAGCGCGCGCCAATGCCTTCCAGCCAGAGCTGCCGACCATGGGGCGTTCCTCACCTGGCAACCAGGGTCTTGAGTAATCCTCGCCGGGTGTCGCTTCAGGTCGGCTCTCACCCGGCAACCAAGGCTTGGAGTAGTCGGCCTCCACAAGCGTGAAGCCCGTCCCGTCGTAGCGCAGTATTGTGTTCAGAGCAAGTTGCTCAAGGGTAGCCCAGTCGAAAGCCGGCCTATCCCATCATGGTGGCCTTTGCCCTTGCCATCGATACTCGTCCGTTCAGCTGCGCTGTTCTAGGCGTACGATATTTCCTCGTTCTCGATGCAGTGTCAGGCATTGTGTCGTCGTATTTCCTCACCCTTCCCTTTTGAGCATCCCCAAGAACGGTGACCCATTGCCCGGAGCGAAAGCACCAGTCGTAGTCAGGGTCGAGTGGTTGTGTCGCCTGTGGAACTTAGCTCGAGCCTTGTCCAGCACCATTGTCGAAGCCGCCACCTCCAGTTTGACCTTGAGTCTGATTTCGCGTATATGGTGTTTCGATTATCGTTGCTGAACTATCGATTACCGTTTCCCGCTGCTGGCAGCATTGTTTTGGCGATTTCGGATGCGAGTCGCGACATCTCTCGATTCGAATCGATCAGCAGCATCGTCGTGTCCCGCTGTTCTGTCCCGCCGTCCTCTTCCCCGAAAGCCACGCCGTTATCGAACCTTCTGTATCGCAGCAAAGAAAGTTCGATAACGGAGTTCGCTCAGGTTGTTGACACCACAGCGTCAAGGCTTCTCTGAGATCTAGTTCCGCGGTCCCAGCGATGGTGTGTTGGTGGAGATGTCTTCGCCGCAACCTGTTCTGTCAGTGACGCGTCGCGAGTTTGCGCTCCTGAGAGCCCGTAATTTCTTTCAAAGGTGGTTTCTGAGTGTTCTCTTGCAGAACGGAAAGATGATCCGTTTACGTCCAAGGATATTGACAGAGTTCCAGTCTCATCACCATATGGTTACGTAGTGGTACGAATGTTGAATGATTGATCAAAGTTACAACGGTGGCCCGCTGCCACCAAAGGCACTGTAAGCTAGCCCAATAACTATGACTAAGCCTTCTGTAATTGGCCACCGTATTAGAGCATTGATATCCAGAGTTGAGTTTGGCCAAGAGCTGAAGTTTATCGCGCGCCTTACCTCGTAGTGGACATGGTCCAGGGCTTTTCTTGTTTTCTATGTCGAATTCTAAATATATAATCATATGCACCCAAGTTGAGTCCAATCCACTTAATTCTGGATTGAGAAGGAGTTAGCGAACTCCCGTCGGGTTTTCATGTTGAGTCAGAAGCGTGAATCACCGGTCTGTGGGGCGAATGGACGCACCTTACTCTTCCTTCAATCCAAGACGCCATTTCTGAGTAATTGTCACCTGTAGCCTTTTCCCCCTGTGTAGCAAACTCAAGCGTCTGCTTTGGTCTCCAGAAGCAGGAGACGTCTAGTCCATCGAGAAAGATTTTTATTTTTTTTTTTTTTTAATTTAATTTAGTTTTTAGTTGTTTTAACTAAAGCCTTTTGTTAAGATCTTTATGCTTCCGAGAAAGAACTTTATGTACCGGCGGTAAACGGTCTCATGCGCTGCAGCGCCAATTTCGCTATCCTTCAGATGCTATTCTCCAGATCGTCGAGTTGGACATGGATGCTCTTCGCCGGCACTACCTCCCGATCATCATCGCCGAGCTTCTTTTTCGACGTAGTCAAGATGGCATCGACTTCTTCATGATTCAACAGTAGAAGCTTTGCATTCTAGTCCTGCCTGGCTTCTTCACTTCTGTAACCGTGCGTGTGCTAGCATCTGAGATGGTCTGGGAAAGAATTAATTTACAGCCGGAAGTGGAGGTCCGGGGGATTTGGTTGAGTTGTCGGCCGAAGGAATTGGCAGTCGCCAGGCCAGCAGGGTGCACCGATATTGACATGGTCGAGATATATGATTTGCTTCGCGAGGTATGGACTGGAGGCATCGTAGCAACTCGAGGGAGAGAGGTGAAGCGGCCTTGGGGACACCCACGGGAGCTTAAGTCGCGTTGGCGAGACGTATCTGATGGCATGGGAAGCAAGTGCTCGTCATTGGGGCTGGTTGCCTTTCTCTTTTGACCGCCTAGCGCATAAGAGTCGTCCACATGTGGTCGCTTGAGTGATTGTTCATCTTCCACTTCCATGTCCACAGTGAAATCGTAGCTCAGGTGTGTTGAAGTGGCATCGTCACTGCTATCCCCATTCATTACTGTTCGAGATGAGAGGCCAATATCGGAGCTATCATTTGGTGACTTGTCCACGTGGAAGAAGGGAGTGCTTCGAGGCGAAATGGCAGAGTGAGTTGATGTATCGCTTAGCCGTGCAGGAGACCCTAGAACATCTTGGGGCCGGATAGGAAGTTGGACTGGCACTCTGCGAACTGGAGGAAATTGACCCTCCGCAAAAGGACTTCCGGCGAGGAGTTCGTTTGTCGATGATCTTAGGAGCGATTGGGGCCGTGGCGTTCCCAAAGAACGGGTTTGGTCAAGTTTCTGCTTGAGAGCGTCTCCATGAATATCGGCAGGGGATTGAAACTGAAAATGGTTGTGGAGGCGGCCAAAGCCAGTGGGAACACATTCTGGGGACCTGTGAGTTAACAATGTTAGTGGTTTCACCCAAAGTATTGGTCAAGCAATTGAATGGATGAGCTGCACCAATGCTTGGCGCATAATAACCCATACCTATTAGTAGATGAGTAACTGGCATAACCCTCATCTTGGTACAGACGATAGTCATGATATGGCGAGTTCATGCTTCCGTAACCACTCGCAAACGAACCATGGGCATATTCCCGCTTTTCCCTCATACCTTCAGCCAAGCGCTGGGTTGATCGAAGCTAGGATATCGCCGGGGAGGAATTAGCAGTGAATGATCGCGTTGTGCTGGTAGTTGTATGTTTCTGGCAACCTGGAATTCGACAACAGCGGTTCGGCTGAAAAATTGGACTGGGAATGAGGCCAATAAACACGGTTATCTCCTGTCATAGTTGTGCCGCCATGTCCTTTCTACCGGCCGAAATCGACGCTTTTAAAACAGAGTCGACAAATATGTACCGTGGGCGCCAATGAGAAGGGCGTCGCGAGTGGGGGTTCGTTCAGTACGGGCTGTCAATCGCCGGGGCAGCCGGAACGCGGGTCCAAAGGCAATACGACAACTCTGTAGTGGAGAAGATGAAAATTTTGGGATCGTGGATGTACTGGACTTACACGGGGAATGAGGCAAGCGACAACGGAACCACGTATGTAGCGGTGTGCCTCGCTACGCACGGCTCTAGAACGCAATGCAGGTACGCTTTTCATGCGAACCGCATGGGCATGGTAATCTCTGACGTCATTCCGATCGCTTCTCGGGTTTGCGGCGGCAGAAAGATGCATCCAGCGACCCCTTACCATGTTTTCACAAGCTGGCGTGGTTGCGAAGTATCCAGGATTGACGTACGCAAATTCGCAGTCCCCATGCACACCAAGCGATCTCGAATCATGGGCTATCGAACCTCTACTTTCTATCCCGTTTGTAATTCACAGTTGGGCAAGGACAATGCATTCAGTATTGCACTCACTACTGTGTCTAGTATCTGCTCAGCCTTGCTGGCGTTGAAGAGAATATTTCTGCACGTGTTGGGGGGCTATCTCAAGTGGGGTGGCTTGCTGAAAGTGTCAAAGCCTTCGACAGCGCAAGGTTGTCTGCAAGTCCAAAAAGAGAATTGTCTTCTGCTCGGAAGGGGACTCTGATAAGCTCTACGTCTACGATTAGTGCGTTTACGGGATTGCAAGCCCCCTGAACGATATCGTAAAGGCAGCATGGAGAGAAACACGAGCTCCAAAAGATACTGTCAACGACATGTAAACGTAGTTCATTACCACTGTTGTATTGTAGTCCGAGATATATACTCCCATTCCCATGACTGGTCACAATCTCAATTACGTCATAGTGAAGCTGAACCCTCGTTCATCGTCATTACGGTCTTCCGTCCCTTGAAATTTAGGACACGCCCACTGACTTTTTTATTGGAACTTGAACGACAGGCAGATTTTTAGCTTGTCACTCTATCTTATGCACCACTAGGTAAATCAGCCAGGAAGCTGCATGCTCATTTCCTGATAGGAGTCGGATGACTGTTATTAAGGGGTTTTACTAGTATTCAATGATTTGAGTCTACTTAAGGGCTTCCAACCTGGTACAATATTTCCGATCCGCCATTGTCAATTGTTACTTAGGATAAACCTTGACAAAGAGGGCAGTACCTGAATGCCACTATCATAGGCCATATAAGGCTTTGTGTTGCTTTTCTCTGTTCCGTTTGTCCTCAAGTGCTATTAGACTCTCCTTTATGTCGAAGTCGGCCAATACTTGATCCGATAGGCATGTTTCGGATCGCTTGATCTGACCATTGTGGATTCATACATAGCATCCCCCACCTGACTGGAAGAGGGTATGATCAAAAGTCTCTTCACGGAACCCAGAAGTCGCTATAATCTACATGCAGGTAAGCGAGAATAAAGGAATGGACAATGCCATAACACGAACCTTTCCGTAGCTGGGTTCGACTTTTTGAGTGACCGTTTGATGTTCCTTGCCGGTAGTTGAGTCTCGTGAAGAAATTTCTTCTGGCTGGACGTTGTAGGCCAATCCACAACGACCACCTCCTATAGATTCTTTACGAGCTGGGTCGCCATTTGTGATCTTGAAGGCGGCAACGCAATGGGGTGTTTCACCCACAGACAAAATCGCTAAACGGAAGTACCCAGCTCGATCAGAAAGAACCGATGCGAAACCTTCGGGTATATTGAGACACATCATCGCTCCCGTTCCGTCTGTATAAAAATAATCTTGCTGCTGTGCAGCCTTCCCAGTGCCTCGGGGCCCGAGCCATTGGGAAGATCCAAAGCTAAGAACCTTCTCTACAAGATCTTAGTAAATATACCTAGTTTTTGATTCGTGGACTCATACTTTTACCCTTTTGACGCACTTCTACTCCATAGTCAGTACCAGCAGGACCTTCGAGCGCCTGGTTGATATGTTTGCCTCCCTGACCAAAGATCATTGGCATCCTTTTGAGGCCATCAGGGCAAAGGAGACAAGATTCCATTTCTGGAGTCGCACGTGACTCGCAGGTAATCTCAGAGTTTAGAAAGAAAGAAAAAGGGGGGAGAGGAGGGCTGTATTCGGACTGTATAATGGGGCGCTTACAATGTTCCATAGGATTTCGCTGTCTTTTATGCTCTCTGCTACATGAAGTTGACCGCCACTTAGTTATTATTAGAATGTAATAGAAGTCGTTTCACTTAGATTATGGTGGCTGGGTCATCGCTGTCATGAGGCCCGACACGGCCGCATTGCTGGCCTGAATGCTAAGACTGTATATCTCTCAAATTACTCCCTATTTCATGGTGCTAGCCGTGGATGTGCCAATCCATGTAATTAAGCGATAGGGTTCGTATTCAGGAGGGCAGGTTGGCCGTCCACTTGGTCTCTGTTCATCACTTACGAAGCGGTGTGACATTTAGTATCTGAACAATCACACATGCTTCGACCAATAAGTCCAATGCAACCCGGCATTTAGGAGCAGTGTGCAATGTCCTCACCACAACCTCCTTGGAACTCAATGCCACATGGGCATCCAAATTTATGAACCCTTGATCTTGAGCCATATCTCTCCCGCCGAACGTCTCTCCTGCGTAGTCTTCAGGCCTTCGACTCCTAGTATGAGTAGATGAGACCCTGCTAGAGGTAGACCTCACTGCATGGCGTGATTCCAATTTCTCACATAGCATTCGAATCTTACACTCTGCTTCACCGCTTGTTGCCCTTTGGCTTTCCACATTGGTAAATGCATAATTGGCTGGCCTTGCACTTGGCGTCTGTATCTTTAGACTTCTGTCTCCCCCCTTGGCAGCCCCTAAGTAAAAGAGAGAGATTATAGATTCCAAAGAGGCCTGGTCACAACTACCCCTTGCTCTTAGTGTCCTTAGAGCGATTGCTCGCAACTGGAGAATGAAAGGCAAAACGATGTCGTCTAAATGGGGAATTTGCAAAATGAAAAGATGCTTCTGCATCCGTGCTCAGTGTACTTGGCTTCTTTGGAACGGCGTCACACTCGTCCATTAGTTGCCCCAGATCGCATTCTAAGACATGAAGCGCTCTGCTGACTCGGCAATATAGTCCACCCTGCATGTTAAGACCTAATGAGGTGGAATCGGAGGAAGCTGCATATGCTCGCCTCATTTTGGCGATTGGGCATGAAAATGAGGGTTTGGGCCAACTGCGATGCAACCCTTGGACAGAACATATTTAAAATCGACAGCCCGAGGGTTCCTTCATCTAATATGAGCTCTCTTCTCTACAACCTCTACTTTTGACCAGATCGCCTATTCTGAAACTGTTTTTATTGAAGTATCAATCAATTTCGATGAATCTTTCTCGAAACACTCGTCAGAATTCGAGCGGGCCTCAGGCCAACTCTTCGACGCTGTGCGACAGACCTAAGGCTACCAACGCTGATGGGGAGGACCAGTCCTTCACTGAGACTCCTCCAGACCATTATCCTGCTCGACCGCATGTCAATCAGCTGGGCAGCTCTGATGCAGGGGCCACTGGAACTGGAGAGGCGGTAAGAGGTCTGCTTAAGCATCACTTCTTAGGCTAACATTTATTCTCGACACTACAGGCTGGATCACCAGAACGCAGTCATTTTACTACCAGTGAACGCTTTGTACATCAACTCAATGGGTCATACATGAGTTTTGGGACATCCGGTACCATCAACAATGTCAGAGAAATTCACGATGGCTCCTCGAAAGAAGGCTGGGAGATCCAGCATAATGGCCCTACATTTGTCTTCGAACGGGGTACAACTAAATACTCTGTAACTCGGTCCGGGGAATGCAACAATCCAACTATGTACGCAGGCGCTTCCCAGGACGGTGACGGAAAGAAGATTAAGGGAATACAGCACAATGGACCTCGGTATATCATGAAGGATTGACGGGTTGGAACAGTTTACTCCTGAAGTACTATAGGATTGAAAACATCTGGAAGCTCTACACAGTCCTTCTTATTGAAGGTATCCTATCATAGAAACAATTGCAACGTTTTTGCGAGTCAAATAGTTATCTGTACTGTCATTCTTGTTCCCTCGTATCAATTTTGTGGTGACCATGCCATGTCTTGACCTGAATATGAAAACTGAGCCAACCCTATTGCTAAGCGTCCTATTCGACGACACTGGGTATCAGTGTAGTTTTCTTGTACAACAGTAAAGAAGCAGCACTATGGACTTCAGCTACGGTATACAGTGAGCTTTGGTCGTCCACCGCGATGATATGCCTCAGCGCGGCAAATCTTGTGAATGAAACGTCATGTCAATTTGATCTTTCCCAATATAGGCTAATAGCTCTCTGCTGTGAGTAATCATCCATGCCAGTGGAGCCCACCTACACCGCTCTTGCATCGTGACAGATTTATGGCCGTCATAATTCTATTTCGCGCTCCGCTATCAGAGTGACTTCGAGTCTGGGGACCTGGATGAGATTTGTCCTTGGCCTGTTCCATCCCTGTTGTCTGTCCTTTGTGCGAAAAAGACTTCAAGTGGTTGTATGTCAGGCGGGTAGAGTTTGCTGAAGCTGTTCGCATTGTCGAATAGCGGTGAGCTCACTCCACAGCGATGGCTGGAGGTGTGATCCTTTGGCATTTCCACTACCTCTACATTGACGTACAACACTCAGATGTCTCTAGCTCGTACCCCCCCATATTCCCTGCAGGTTGAAAACTAACTCGGGCTGGAGCAGGGCTGGAGCAGGGCTGGTGTGCACGGATGCTCGTCATCAGCCCCATCCCCGGCTTTGAACATCTTTCACCAGGGCCTGCACTCAGGAACACGTTCTACCAGTTGGCAGCGGGCACTAACTTCAGTTTTCAAATCGTGCTGTGACCCGCTGAAGACGGCTGAGCCCTGTTTAATATCCTACCCCTGCCGTAGGGCTGTTGTGTACTTGACAGTCTCCAGCTAACACAGGAACCTTCGTGTTGGTATTTAAACTGGCAATTTGATGTTTCTCGTTGGTTTTCAGACTGCTCTGTATGAGGACGTCAACTCTAAACCGATCCTACTATATTAACAAATGTGTCCTGCGCTCTGAGATGGATCATGTCTGATCCTTTCTAATATTCCGAAATCTCCGTGCTTGTCGTGCTAGGGGAGTATTTCATTTTCAAGTCAAAGTCGAACGGCCAGATCATGAATGGATCTTCGCATTCTGGGCATATGCAATCTTCAGAGACTTTTAAGGTCAGAGAAATCATGCAATTCATACAAGCCCTGTGCCCGCAAGGTAAACATCCAAACAAATCCCCTTCAGAGTGGCTAGGGCACTCAAAGTTGTCACTCTTAGTGATCCATTTTGATCCCTCAATGTTCCTGCGGATCATTTCCTTAACAGTATCCTCTAGCAAACGCTTTGTATACAATGTAGATGCGGCTTCCACCTGATCTTTAATCGTTTCAGCGCATGTGAAGTCTATCGATGAATTCGGCCGGGAAAGAAAATAAGCGCTAACGCCTGTTGGAAGGACCTCTGAAACGCCGATACGGAAATCATTTAGGCTAACTGGCCATAATAGTCTACACCACCCGTTACGTTGCACCGAGGTGATGATCCTGTAACAGCCGTTAGCTCCAGATCTTGATGTGACTGATACCTGTCATTGAAATTGGTGTCTACTCACTGAAGAATTCCATTATGCACCTGTAATAGCGTGGGGCAAGGGCCTGTAGGCGAGTACCAGCTTTCGTATCCGGGCTTTCCAACCAACTTGAATTCAATATTGTAGGTCCCTCCTTCTGGTAGATTTATTTCAATAGTATTTTCCAAGGAGACGATGGTGCAGTCTAGCATTCGTCCACGGATGGTGACTTCGCGCTGTTGTCCAGTGTTGGCGACCTCGTCCGGCGCGAAAATTCGCACTTTGCCATCGGCGAGCGTGATAGGAGTCGGACTTTGATAATACCAGGTGGAGTATGGAAGCGAAGTGGTTAATTCCACTTCCGCTGAACTAGGCTCATCCATTAGGATGGAATGATGATTTGACACTGTAATGTGTCGAGAAAGTCAGACGCAGAATGCATATAGCAGACTCTATCGACCGAAAGACTCCTCGAGCTATAAGTACTGATAAATGGTCAAGGTTTGCGTGACTCACAACTGAGCAGGTAACAAAAGCTTCTGGCCACAGGATTACTGACGTATACGAATGACCATGTCTTGACATATTGACCGCTCTTTCACTGACTGTGCGTGTGACACATGTTTATTGGTCTGATGGGAGTGAGATATCACTGTGACGAAGGCCGGCATGTGCTGGTCGCATTGCCTGCCTGAGAACTAATACCCTTTCTATCTCAAAAAATGATACAAGGCGATGTTGTATACATGGCACCAGTCAATGCTAGCCTAGATATGAAACCTTGTAATAATGCGTGCAGGCGTTGATCATTAGCCAATCCCCAGCCTTCAGCACACAGGGCGTGCAGTTTAGGTTCGCTCACCACGGCCCTACGCTCCGGAACCTATTGTACCCGCTACTATGGCCATTAACTTTAACATTCAAATTATGAAGTCACCCGCATAAGACGGCTAAACCCTGTCTTACATCGCGCTCCTACCATAGGGCTATGGTGTACTTAATACCCTCAGAGCTTATCCTATCCTTAACATAGTTACTTTCTTTGCGCTTCATAGACTTCAAAAGGCGGTACTGGCCTGTCTGGTCTGTGACCAGACAGCCTTGGGTCATTTAATTTTCATCGTTAAATAGCGGTGTACCCAATAGTGATGCCATTGCTTACCTAGAGACGTTACCCTTGACGTGTCCGCCGCATTAGCGCACTTAGCGCTACCTAACTTGTATGCAATATTCCCTGTAGATATTGAAGGCTGCGGTTAGTATGACACGGAAGTTGTCCCAAGCGGTGTCTGAGCATGTACCTTACACGGTTGCCGTATCCCTTAAGCGGGCCGCTGTGTCATCCTTCAGGCACGCAGGGCTACGGCGGCACAGACGCTGGTCGCACCAAGCTCCCGTGCATCAAACGAGCTAAGTTTTGTATCGAATTGATTGATGGCACCACTAAGTGTTTATCTTGGCCCACCTAGACCTCGGAGTTGGGCTAGTCGGTGGTCAAGGCAGGGAGCTTGAAAAGGACTTCAATGACGTACCTTGGGCACTGTTGTCCCGGTCTTGCGTCCCCTTTTCAACATTAGCAAATCTAGGATTCTTCTTACGCCAATTACTTATCGCTGGTTGATCACGTACATATTCAGTCAGCATTAGACGGACGGTTCATGAAGGCAGCGACTTGTCACACATAACACGTGCATACAAGAGACTTGTGTTCCACAGTTTGTGCCGCTTCGATGGCCTCAAAACACCAGTAATCTATTATTTTTACAAGCGCACAGCACCACTGGCATCGCCTACGTGACCCCAATCCAAGAATGTAGGTTCCAGGATACGGAGGCCTCGTGTGTGGACTCTACGCAAGGTTGGTCTCTGCAAATGCGACCGATGTTGCTACGCCTGTCTTCCACCCCGGAGCCTTTGCTCACTGACTCGTCACAAGCGACCTACGTCAGCAGCAGCACGTTCGCTTCCAAGAAACTTTCTTTCTTGATCCCAATTGCAGTCAGACCTCATCTCCAGCACGGGGCCTCAATGAGATATCAGCGGAGCGGTGAAGAAACAACAAACGGGTGACTATTCAGAGGGATGGGGCTCTGCTTTGTGCCCGGACCTGAACTATTTCCTTTAGCCTCATCGTTACGCCGTGGAGTAGAGCACAGCCCTATTAACCAACTCATTGTGTATCTCACATATTTTTACTGCTGAACCCTGTTACATACCGTACCCCTGCCGCAGGGCTGTTATGTACTTGACAGCCGCCAGAGCTTGTCATATCCTTGAATTCCACTCTTTCCGCTCCATAGACTTTGCTTCATGGCACTGAACTATCTGGTTACATGTCAGACATGCCAAGTTCACCAAAACCTCTATGGTCAGCTACTTGCGGTGTGCACACTACATCGATGTTACTGGCTTGCAACTATTAGCTTGATGAGGCCGCGAAAGCGGTCTCGATTAAATCATCGAGACATAACTGGTCTATGCTTCATTGTAGCCGGTTTACGTATCAATATGTCCGAGCAGCTCAGTGCAGATGCTGTTTCAGTCGAATGCCCGCCACATTGTTCCCCGCTGAGCATGCTTCTTTTGCTGCTGCCTCGTCTCTTTGCAACTCGTAACATAGATCATTGCTTCAGACAGAATGTAGCTCTTCTGAGTGGGTATCAGGATACCAAAGACAGCCTTAATCAAGTGCTCCTTGCTCTCAGTGTTCTTTGGGCGGTTGTTCGTGGCTGGGAGTGTAAGGCAAAACGAAGCCGTCCAGGTGGGGCATTTTCACAGTGGAAATGCTTTCAAGACAGGCAGCGCTCTGCTGTCACTGCAATCCCGTGCGCCACTGCAGCCACTACAACTCGTTAGATCCTTCGCACTCTCGAGCCACTCTAGCCACTAGACGTGGTAATGTGCTAGTTACAATAGCGTCCATACCACTGACGATCTGTTGTCCCGTCACCCCTGCTCCTGTTCCGTCTTTCGCGCTGGTCCAAGGTATCTAGCTTCCATGGCCCTTGTTATTAAAGAAATACTGCATAAGCGATGATTCCACTAGTGGGTTTGCTGCAGACTGGCGCATCCGAAGTATGAGCATCGGTACCCATCTCAAGTTAGTACGAGCAGGGGCGGGATACAATGCAAACTGCCATTTCCGTAGCCTGCCGGGCTCACGGTACCCTTGTTTATCAAAATGTCTCCAGGGATTACAAAGCCCAATTTGGCGCCGTCCAGTGCAGAGCCTGACGGCGCATGTGGCGCTTCAGGGGTTCATGGTCGTCAATTCAAGGGCCTTGCCGGCCATGTTGCAGGCTATCAGCCCTACCTTTGCAGCCCGTTGTATTATATGCAACAAGGATCAAAACAAGCGCGGACCTCGATTAGCTTCAATGGAGCCTTATTATTGGACGCTACACGCTACCAGATACTAATAACGAGACGCAAACTACAGCCCGAATGGTGTAGAACTCCGGGGAAACGGAAGAACCCTTGCTCATGCAAGATCCCCGTCGCTACCTAAACTATTGGGCACTTTGCAGCCGCCTCATGGCACCTCCTCTCGTTACACTTCTGTGCGCAGGACGGTGATGACTTCTCTTTGCGTCTCGATGATACTGATCTGTCGTATTCATGCCCAAACTGGCTTCAGTTGGCATTGCTAAGTAGCGGTGTGCTCAACCCGCAGCGATGCTACTCCCTACCCAGTAACATAAGCCTAAAATTGTCCACTACATCAGCGGATACCTCGAGTCCTGTTGTCCCTACAGTGCTTCCCTTTTGAACATGAGAAAGCCTAGGATGTCTAGGATGTTTCGTAGTCCAATAGCTTCTTGCTGGTTGAGCACATGCCCATTCATCAGTATTAGACAGGGGGTTCCTGAAAGCAGTGTTTTTGGCCTTGCCATACATAACACAGGTGCACAAGAGACTCAAGTTCAAGAGTCTGTACGGCTTCAAAGATCATGATCTATCTCAAGGCGCCTGCAACTCTGCTGTGTCACAAATGCAGCTACAGCTTGATAGTTCTCACGGGCTCTAAGGCCAGCCCGCACTTCTGGCCTCAGTGACGCGCTTCCAAGTTGGGACCCAGGATCCTAGGACATAGACCTCTCGTGTGTGTAGACTCTTTGCCAGGTCGGCCTCTGTAGTTGCGGCCGATGTTGCTTCCCCTGTCCTTGCCTCAGCGTTTTTGCTTGCTGCCTTGTTACGAGCGACCTACGCCAGAGTCTAGCTGTCTCCCCTATTTGTTCCAACTGCTAATTGGCCGCATTGTTACACGTCAATTCCAGCAGGGGACCCCCAGCCAGTCATCCATGGAGTGGTGAAGAAACAAGAAACGGAGGACTATCAAGAGGGATGAGGCTCTGCTTTGCGGTCAGGCTTGTACTTTTTCCTTTTGGCCTCATTACGCCGTGGCACGACACTGCCAAGCGGCTCATCGTGTATCTTCCGCTTCAGACTCTTTTCGATACATCCCATCGAAAGCATGATACGAGAATACTTAACAAAATCTGCTTCTCCTATATACCACTATCGATGTCAAAAAAATACCAATGCTAGCTGTCAGGGCACGGTGTTAGACTAGCCTTTCCTTTGCAGAGCCTCATTTTGCGCGGCACGTCACAATGACCGGCAAACCCCGAATTAGCATGCGGTGATCCTGGACTTTGGCCATGTCCTTCACGTACGTGCTGGCAAATGGACCGCCAGGCCTGTCTCAGGCCTCAAAGTTTACCGACCCTCTGACTTCAGCAGTACAGGGATCCAGGACTATCGTGAAATTTGTTGCTTTTCATCCCCCCGGCTTTGTAGTCTCCATAACGGAGCTTAGATCTCAATGATTTTTGCCACTATACCCACTTTGCGACTTGGTTGTCACGTCACACTTCGAGGGTTAGCACACTTCGCTGTAAAACATGCCGCTGAAACCCCAGGATCCACTACAAAATGATCACTCTGAGCCTATCGGATCGCCACCCTATCCGTAGTGTATTGTAAGGGTTGAAAGGTGGCTCGGCCTGGACCTAGATCGCTATGCACAGACGCTCGTTATTGATACCACTCCTGCCTTGACTGGCAGGCCGTTGACTTACAGGTGGACATGTGCAGTGGCGCCTGACCCAGAGCTAAATTCTGCCTCCAAATTCTGCAATGCTCCTGGTTGAGGCGGATGGACCCAGTTCCGCGCGACATCCTTGTCAATAACCTATCATTTGCAACCACACAGTGACACTACCATGCCAGATCACGTTCCTAACGTCGCTTCCAGTTGCAGTGTCATTTGGGGGTGCGAATCCGCGTTTTATATTTCACCCTTCTTAGCAACGTCATCCTTACATGTAGCAATCCCATATATTAAGGCATCGATGTTCCACTTCAAGTCGGTACGTATGCGCACATTTAAGCAGTAACTCTTTAAATCGATCTTGCTTCTACGTTCCCCTATAACGAGATTCCGCTCTGCAAAACATGGGCGCTAAAGACCAAAGAAAGTCCAAAAAAGAGCTTGAGAAACAGTTCGCTCAAGAAGTCAAAGATGCTACACACAAGCGTATGATAGTCGGATACGCCTGTGTAAGACACACTGCAACCTCTTTGCCTACCAAGCTCGTGTGCTAACTAGAACAAGTCCAATTTTGAACACTTCCGTTACAGTGCGAAAATGCCTACGTTAATTTATGAACATACCTCTGAATGGCGCTCATGTGAGCGGTGTTCTGGACATTTAACTTCCATACCTGTTGTATTTGGGCGTCTATTTAGCGGTGAGATCAATGCAGTGGAAACGAGAGATAAATCTGGTAATTTTGTCGAAGGGGAAGAAGGTGACTGGAAAGGATACTTGAATGAGATATACTCTAAGGCTACATAACTGGTTTGACGGGGAAGGTGGACGTTTATATGCCCTACTGCACATTTGAAGGAAATTGTGGAGAGGTTTAAGTGGTTTATTGGCAGAACTCTATTCTACAATAACGACGTTTATATCACGTATGTCTTGTCGTGTGTCCCTCGTAGTTGTTTCTTAGTAGCCCGCATATCCGATAATGCCGTCTGGCAAGCCAACCGTTTCCAACTGACACCTCATACAGGGCTTCGGTGGTGGCTTCACGGCAAAAAGAAGGCTGTGTGACACGGATGGGATCAGGGCCCGCACAAGCCTTTCAATGGCGCGAATAATTCAATATCTTGGTGTATGTTTGGACAGGCAGTGCCCGAAACCGAAAGAGACAAGCAGAGTTCAAAACACCAGGCATAGATTACTTCCCTGTGTTCCCAGGAGTGATGGCGTGCCTCGTGAGTCTTTTCTGGTTCTTCAAATGGCACAGGAACACACTTTACGTCGCGGCCCCTGCCTTCGATATGTACGGTCTAGTTCGCTTTGGCCTGTGTATACCAGTGTTGATTGACAGTTACTTGTGGGCGGGCTGCTTGCAAGAGCAAATAGCATTTCTTGGTGATCCTTTAGGGTATCGACCGTTGTGGTTTTAATTTATTAGTGACTTGATGAAATGAAACACTCTCTACCGAACCATACCCGACAACACTCGGACTTTGCCCCCAGCCCCCCAGCCCCCAGTCTTCGGGCTTCCCATACTGTTAAAGGGGGTTGAAAAAAGGGTGGAGAAGAAGGTGGTCGCGGGGATGTGCCTGTGTTTCTGGTAGCTGCAAAGAAGGCATCCGGAAGGCAACCAAAACATCATGCGACCGATATCTTCAGCGCCTCAAAACATCGCCCATTTAGCATACTGTTTAGGCCCCCGAATGCCGATTTTCCTGTCTTCTCTAACCCATATAAACCTCTGCCGCCGTCCGCGTGCACTCCCTCTTTCTTGCTCGGATTTTCGCACCTCTCGTGCTTTTTCACGACGACTCTCACTATTCACAAGCCGAGATTTCTCATTTGGATTTATATCAGTTGCAACAGCTCTGCCGCTCTCCTGGCAGACTCTTTTTATTTGAGACTCCATCATGGGTGGTGCTCCCGATAAGTCCGAGGTTCCAGCGCATCAGAAGATGCTCCTGGCAAGTACGTCAAGACTGATACCATCAACCCGACAAGCACTGGACTGACAAGGAGCAACATAATAGCCGCGCTATGATCGACTCCGTATCTCACGACACTTCGGAGGTACTGGCTGTGACAAAGCTCGATGGTGCATCATCGCAGTCTCCCTGGCCTGACAAGGGTGACGCTATTGGTATTGAGAGCTACGAGAACACCAAAGTGGACCATGGTGATGACGATACAGCAGATGTCACTGGCGAGAGACAAGATTCTGCCAAGGTCGTCGCCACGGAGGTTGGGGTCGTTAAGGCCGACAATCAAGACGTACTGCATGAAACTATCAACGATGAACTGTTGGCCGAAGTGGACGGTATCTATGCCGCCTTGGCGATGGCGGAAACTAAATGCATAGAAGCCGACCACGGCCAGGTGCTCTAGACAGACGGCCCGCCCAACATCCCCAGCTATCCATTGACGATCCCAGTGGCCATGCTGATACTGCTTCAAGAGGGCAATATGGAACCAGCGCAAACTGTTCGTCTTTGTATGTCAGGTCTCAAAATACAAAGGGAGATAAGAAGTCGTGGACTCTCGAAGCAACCAGGAACTTGCCTGTGTCTGAAAAGGGGGCTCAGCACGTTGAGGACCACAATGACTATCTGCATGGATTCCAGGTGGCTCTGGAGTTGCGCGCCAAGAAACTTGGATGGCCTGAGCACGAGCAGCTAGCCGCCGTCAATACGGCTAAAATGGGCGAAGAGGCTCGCAAGAAGGTGATAGACGGGAAACACTACCTCAACATTGGATACGACTTGGTCGACCAGTTATTGCGCGATCTCGAAACCACCAAAAGCAGAGCAAGAGCCAGCTCTGGGCCTCTTGGAGCCAATCAATATGGAAACCAGGCCGCTGAGTGACCGCAGCTGGTACAAAAAGGTTGGCACGGAATATTGGGTGCTGGTCTCCGGTCGATGGATTCCTAGTCTCAGAGGCGAGCAGTACGCAGATCTTGTTGCGCTGCACCGCAAAAATTTACACGAACATTACAACTTCTTGTTGGCTTCGCAGCACCCCTCAGCATCGCCAGCGCTCCGTAGGCTTGCAGGAAAGTATCACATGCCGGCAAGAATGTGGGAGACCGGTATACATTCCGTTCTCGAGGTTTGGCGCACACGACTTCCCGAATCGAAGGATACAATGGACGTGTTCATCACAAAGGCGTATGAATTAATTTCCTTGGAGTACAAGACCATCCCGAGTTTCCGTCTCACCTGGGTCGAATGCAAAGGAGATTTAGCACGGTAGAGGTAAAGAGAAACGCCACCCCTGCTGTGTTCACTATACGATTGCAAGGCGTGAACGATCTGGAACACACGAAGGGCAGCAGCGCAGGTCAGGACGTAGAGGCAGTTGCAGCCGCAGCCTCCATCGATGGTCCAGCCTTGGACACAGTTGAGTGTACCCAGGAGGTGCTCGACAATTAACTCAAGCCAGAGAAGCACGATCTTGCCATCAAGCGCTGGAGCGTTTTGATCGAGGGGCCTGGCGCAGACGAGGACGCGGAGGGATGGTCACTCGTTAGCGGCGACAGGTTCAGAGACGATGAGTCGGATTGAACGGTCCAATCGGGCGAGTTCGAGACAAGGTCAATGGCCTCGTGCTAGTTCTCCAATTAATGGGGATCAACAGGCTGGGTCAATGCGATGCGAGATAACAGGAGGGCATGCATTCAAACACTGGGCGGCGAAGACGAGCACGGGATCCGTTCTAAGCGATAGTTCTCCAGGATGATTGTGCAGTAAATTGAGGCATTCGAGGGGTAGGGAGGAGGGGGGTCAGACACTTCATTCGGATGCTTCCGGCGACCCCTCAACGTGGTTTCGCAAGCCGGCGGGTATCCAGTATTGACACATATTCGCATTTCTTGCGCGCATCAAATCGCTTCGAATCGAGGGCAATCGAATACGTAAACAGTTTACCATCCATGCCCGAAGCCAACAAGGTATGCATAGACCCGGACACTAGGCAATTCATCGCAATTCCTCTAAAGTAGTTTATTGTCGCTAGTTAACACCATTGCTCTTTGTTCAAGACAACCGCAGACTCTGCCGTGCCTCTGCAGGACGCATCACCATCCTGAACTAAAGGCTTTTAGCCCTGAAAGCGCACAAGAGGAACACACGTCTACGGGAACAGAAGAAGCGTGACAGAAATTGAAAGGAAGCTTGGGTTGGAGTCTTTCGGAAGAAAATATTCATTGTTCGCCAGTCATGAACATAGGTTGCTGCCCAAGCTAGGACGTAACCAAGGTTGCCGAATGCCTTCTGGATCGAGAAGGCAGCATGCTTCATAACCGATGAAAGAATATCAGAAGGGAAAGCTAAATTACCAAAGAAGGCGGCTCCCTATGGCCCTGGTAGCGCATAGGCAAATCTCGTATCAATTCCTGAAGGCTACTATAGACTTTCGTTGGGCTTGGCTGATGTCCTTTGAAACCTTCCACAAACCCAGGTCATTGTTGGCCTCCTTTCCGACAACTGGCATAAGCGGGGATCGCCCCTCCAAAGAGTTGTGGCCCGAGCAAGAAAGCACGAACTCGAAATCAGATTCAAGTTAGAGCAACGGTTAAGCCCTTAGGTTGCCACTCTCACAAAGCCCCTCAGAAAGATGTGAAGCACTTTCGCCGTCTGGTCAGTTCAAATGATCCCTGTTTCAAACCAGAATAAGGCGCGGACGTACATGGTATGAATACCTTACTTGGTCATATTCAGAGTCTGACTGTTGGTCTCTGTATGATGTTTTGGCCAACGCCATGTACCGAAGTAGCTGGGGACTTGACGGTTCGTTACTCTCCTCATCCGAACACGAGGTCTATCCTCGAAAGTTTGGCATCCCTGAGCCATAGAAGAGACCACAAATCGCGTTCCTGTAGGTACTGATTAAAGAGTTGGATTGAGAAAAACAGAATCCGCCAAGCAGATTCTTTAGTAATTCTGGTGTTGCTGCACATCCAAGTGACACTGTCCATACTATCAAGGAGTACCTCGATTGTGCCGGGGATCACGGTGTGCTCCCGAGCCTTGACAAGAGACCAGAAACACTTTGATATGATTGATTGGCTTGTCAAGTATGTCTTTTGCCGTTTTCAGAATATCTTTGAGCTCGTGCACAGGAATTATACTCAGGTCCAGTCCTTTCAACTCCGGCAGTATCGCTTGCAATTCATCAATCGTGGAATGAGTCTCTTTGTGGCTCTGCTGCGCATCAGTGTTCTCACTGCACGATATGCTGTGCTGAGTCTGTTCAGCTTCGGCTTCGTCCTCTTGTTGCTTGATATCCGCCTGTAGGAAGTTTTCATAGATCCTATCAAGGATATTTTGCACTTCAGGGCATATGTCTCGCACTGATACCTCGTGTTGAATATCGCGGTCGAAATTGGTAAGGAGAGTGTTCTTGTTGTAAATGGCAATTTTCCCATCTGCGACAGTATGGTCCCAGTCGTCGATTGTGGCGGAGAGCTTGCTGCCTCGCGCTTGCTCCTCAGTGTCCGGATTGGTATCGTTAACTCCATCAATTTGTTTGTCCAGAGACAGTGTGGATGCATTATGTTGGCGTTGGTCCTTTTCTAGTCTCAAGCACACGACTATCTCATCCTCTGCTATTTCCGAGTCGGATTCATATTGAACCAACGTCCCAGGCAGGTCCAATTCATTCTGGAGAGAAGATGGATTTGAATCTGGAGCGGGTCGTCCTCGATGCGGAAACTTAGAAGGACTCTGCACAAGTTAGTCGCGATAACTAATAGTCTTTCCAAAGATCTCATCACCTTGTTATCACGCCACACTACTTCACTTACCTTGCTGTTGATATTGCTTGTGCCCAATGCTTGTAGTTCGGTTGTACTGTCGAGGCAAAAACGGGACGTGCCGACAATCGTTTTGAGGGCAGACTCGAGTTTCTTCCATGGATAAACCTTGAAACCCTGCTTATCTGAATTGCGGGCCTTCAAGTCAGGAAAATTCATAATGATGTTATAGAAATCCTGGTTTTCTGTACTTTCCTTAGAAACCGTAATCGGTTCAAACATATGCAACCTGCCGCGGATACGAGCTTTGTCTATGCGGGTGAGTTTTCGTGGCGCGGTCGTAAGGTACTCGAGGAGATTGATAATCTCGACCCCTGTGACATAACACTCGCCTTTTTTAGCCCACCAGATACATGAGATGCATTGGCCGTCCTCTGATTGACTATGAGCGTTTACCAATTTGCATGTAGCGTTCAACGTCGATCCCATTAGTGTCTTGTAGAAGAGGACAATCCGTCGAATATTGGCTTTGTCATCCGTTGACCAGTTCTCTCCCATCGATATCAGGTCACCCGTAATGTTCAGAACTACCTTGTTAGGGTCAGGTAAAGTGAGCTCACTGAGCTGATAGTTTGTATTAGTTCGAGCATTAGTACTGATAATGCTAGTTCGAACAGGTTGGGGAGTGTCATTGGTCCTGCCATCTATTTTGCCGTGGCCACAGTCACTGTTGGTGAATGCATTGAGGTAGTTGTTGTGTCCCTCTTCTTCGTCAATATCTACACTGACAACATCGCTTGTAACCGAAGCTGCTGACTTGATCTTACAGGTCCTTCCATGGCGTTTCAATTGGTCCGATCGACGAAAGCCTTTACTGCACCACTTGCATTTAAATGGACGCTCATCAGTGTCTGTCCATCAAATGTTAGTAATCGTATTAGTTCGATCAAATATCTTGCTTACGAGTTTGTAAATGGCGTTTATGGTCGCGAAGATGGCCGGACGTTTGGGGACAATGAGGGCAAGAGAATACGCCTCCAGTTGCCGACGAGCTTTTAGTCGACACCACTTCATCCGAGTTAGAATCCAATTGAATATCCGTTGCTAGCACTGGTTCAACCAGGACACATCTTTGCGCTAGTGATTCGCAAACAGATACATATTCTGACTGGATCTCCTCCATCTGTTGTTTCGACGAAATATCACGAGATACTTGGGCTTCGAGCCTTTTTGGAGATGGGCCATGGCACTGTGAAGTCGGAAAAGGTGATGACAGGGAGGAACTTGAATGACCAGGATCGAGTGACGTGACCACGCATGGGGCCTTGTGACACTGAGTAGGCTGGCTTTCAGTACAGTGGGCGTCAAACCCTTCTGGTGGTATGGCGTCGTCGACTAGATCAGCATAAGAGCCGCTTGGGTAGTCATCAGTCAACGTCTTAGTTTCTGGAGCTAAATGAGAAGGATTCGCGAAAGCTTGTTCTAACTCCTGTAGTAGTTGATAGTTAGTCTGTGTATTTCTTATCACGGTAGCAACACCTAGATTTCTTACCTCCGTGACAGGACATGCTTGCTGTGGCGTAGTGGACGTCCGAGAAGGCGAGAGTATGCGTTGACCCTCGGGCGTGGTAAACTTTTGTTGATCTGGATCAACATTGAGAGCTGACACCGTATGACTGGGATTAACGCTGTACTTTCCAATGATCTTCTTGAGCGCAGACTCAAGAATTTTCCATGGGAATACCTTGACGTCCTTCTCAATGTTGCGGGGCTTGGGGTAGGGAAAACCCATGATGACCTTGAAGAACTCCTCAGTATCTGGCTTATTCTTGGAGACTGTCTGCGGATGGAAGCCGTCCAAGTTCCTGCCAATACGTCTCTTCTCCTCGGCAGTGAAACGGTTCGTTGCTGCGACCAGCTCCTCGAGAAGGTGGATAGTGTCGACCGATGTGACATAACACTCGCCTTTTTCGGCCCACCAGATGCATGATATGCAGGTACTTTTGATCGGTCGCTCATTGACGCTTACCGGTTCGCAGGTAGCGTAAACTATAGACCCCTTTTGTGTTTTGCGGAAGAGGACAATCCGACGGCGGTTGGCCCATTCCTCTGACGTCCAGTTCTCGGCCATTGATTCCAGCTTGCCTGAGATCTCTAAAGCAGCCTTCTCAGAATATCCAGCATTGGCAGCGATTGTGCTGGTTCGGACGAGTTGAGGAGCGTCACTAGAGTGAGACGGAGAAGACATTCCCAAGGGCTTCAACGGAGGACGTCCAACCAAGGAAGTATCCAATCCATTGAGGCCGCTCTCTGCAATCTTTAGAACTTCCTGGCCAGAAGTATGGCAATTTGAATTCGTTCCCGTCTTTCGAGGAATGGTGCTAGTTCGAAGTTGGGGCGCGTCATTGGTCCTGCCGTCTATGTTGCCACGGCCGTAGTCACTGTTGGTAACCGAAGCTTGCTGCGAATTCGAGTCAATTTGGGCATTCTTCAACAGCACTGGGTCGTCCCCTTGCGCTGGTGACACGCAAACAGATACTTGTCGTGACTGGAGCTCCTCCATCTGTTGTTTCGAGACCCAGGTTTGGCTTATCCATTGTTCCGGCAAAATATCACTAGATACTTGGGCTTCGAGCCTTTTTGGGGATGGGCCATGGCACTGTGAAGTCGGAAAAGTTGCTGACTGGGAGGGACTTGGATGGCCAGGATCGGGCGACGTAACCGCGCCTGCCTGGCTTTCAGTACAGCTGGCGTAAAACCCTTCTGGTGGTATGGCGTCCTCAACTAGATCAGCAAAAAGGGCGCTTGGGCAGTCACCAATCAACGTCTCGGCTTCTGGGGCTGAATGAGGCTCTTCCACTTCCTGTGATAGTCCACAATGAGTCGGGATCAAAACTGCTTCAGTAGCGAATCCTGGATTTCCTACCTGGGTGTTACAGTACGTCTGATAGAATAACTGGAGGTCTTCGTATTGCTTGGGAGCGAAATTAACCTCAGACTCGTCAGGAAAGTTTGCGGGAGGCATATGTTGGTTGTCATGGTGTTGTAGTATGGAGTGGTCACGGACTTGGGATTCGAAATCAACGTGAGGATTGGCCGGATGTGAGAACCTGTCTGAGGAATTTGGGTTAGTGAAAGGCATCGGCTGGGGGAGTCCCGCCGTAGAGGACTTCTGGGCCGTAGAGAGAAACTCGTTCGTCAAGTGTGAGGCATACTCCACGACCTCATTGCAATCCCTATCTTTCTGGTCCAGGTTCTCTTTTCTGCCATAACTGTGTCACGAATTAGTATGTGAAGTATCGGCTATGCTGCCAGGTATACCTCTTCCCACTTCCGTCGTCATTGCCTTTATGAGGGCATTTTTCATGTATTCCCCGAAGACCACGCTATGATGTTTGTTAGTCGCATTGGAGTCCTGTGCTTTTGTGACACTTGCTGTCCTGAATCTTTTCTCGCAAGTGCTCCAGCGGCACTCGAAAGGTTTCTCTTTCGTATGTATTCGAATGTGATCAGCGAGATTACTTTTTCGGGTCAATTCCTTTCCACAAGTTTCGCAAGTGAAAGTCATTGTGTTTAGGAGTACGGTAATGGATATCGGTTAAAGCTCTGTAAGCAAAATCAGAATAGTCCCAAAGTCGCAGGTTCCTTTATATAAACCTCTTTTCTGTGCAGCTAGCCAACATACACAGGGAGGGCAGAAGGCTTGATGTCGACAGATTCTCAATGCTCCATTGCAGGATGTTAAAGTTGGTACGCTTCGGCTTGTGTATGGAAGAGACGATAGTTGAGAATTCCCGTCTCTACCAACGGCTCGTGGCAGAATGATGAAATTAAGAAGCGTTCGCTGGTGAAAAGTCGAAAATTGATGTACTCGCCGTTGTTCGAGAGCGACTCAGGTTTTGCCAGCTCTACTGATATTGAATTGTGATTCAATTTTTCTTAGACATAAGACTCCGAAGATGCCAGGTCGTGGGAGCTTTCCAGTCGATTTGTCTCATCAAGGTCCAGAGGTTGGTATTCTTATCAAGTTTAAAGGAAATTAATCTCGCTTCCTGGCCCCAGTCCACCAAACTATTGAACTAAAATTGACCACTGGCCCTACTTACTCAAGGGTCTGAGATACTTGCCACCATTCTTCGGACTTTTGCAACTGTTTGACCCATAGGAGCTGTGCAGATCATGACTCTAGTTTAGCCAGATTTCATGAGATATTATACTTGTTGTGCCTCACCCTCTCTTGTGAACAGGCTCAGCTTCTATGATGCATCCCGTTGCGCGTGAGACGTATCTTCTTGGATACGTGCCTGAACTACGTTGCGACCTATGCCTACTACTTTACTCCCTGTTCGTGAAGAACACCAAGTCTCCATCTCTTTACACGAGGAACAAAAAAAGGCTCTGCAGGGGCGTTGTCACATCACCTGCGGAATCATGGTGACAAGGGCCTGAGCCGGTGCACACAAAGAGGCCACTGAGAGCGACGGAAGAGCACACGCGTGTTATACCCACAGTTCTACTTCCTCGGGATCTACTTTCATTTTTAACGTTCTAAAGATTGGAGCTGGTAACCAGTACCACGGGGATGTAACTGTGGTGGATGGAAAGAGCGAAACAAAGATCTGAGATTTCGAACGGCTCTACTGCATAGAAGACTGCCGGCTGTCTAACGTAGAGCAATGGCTCTTCCACGCGCATTAAAGATTCAGAGCAAGGAGATGACATCATGAGTTGACCAATCGCAAGTAGTTGGGGATGACATATATTCCCCAGTTCACATCCAGAATGAGGATTAATTTTATTCAATGTACGTATGCAACATCATAATTACTGCAGATGTCTCCTCATACACAACGTTACCAGTATCATAAGTCAAGTGATTGATCCTAGTAGTAAAACTGAGAACGGCTGTACTGTTTCTTTTTATTGTCGTTAGGACGCCGTGGACAAGGGCAGGACACTGCCAAGCAGCCCATGGCGTATTTCGCAAGCAAGACCACTGAGTCTCGTTGTCTCGAGAGCGGGGAAAACAAAAACTCTACATGGATTTGAAGTGGCTCTGCTAAGAGCCAGCTAGGTCTTCTGAGCCGCGGAATTGTCCCTGGGTCCCTGCTAGACCGTCCAGAAGGCTGAAACGAGGTTCAGCCTACACCTGGACCAATGCGTACAGACGCTGGTCAATAGCCCATCCCCGGCCTTCAACCAACAGGCCATTCGGTCTAGCTTCTCTCAGTAAGGCCCTGCACTGTGGCAGTCCGGGACCCGTTCCGCCCGTTGACGGCGGGCGCTTAATTCAGCCTTCAAATTGTGCGGCGACCCGGGTAAGGCGGCTGAACCCTGTTCCATACCGCACCGCTGTTGTGTACTTGGCATTCTCTCTTTGCGCTTCATGAGTTGTGATGCTGACCTGTCGGGTTACATTTTAGACAGCCAATGTCCGCCAACATCAATTACGAACTACGAGCAGCGGTGTGCACTCCATCGAGATTACCAGCGATTCGTAACTGCATGTGGCGCTCTAGGGGTTCGTGATCGCCAATTTAATGGCCTTGATAGCCATTGTGTAGGCTAGTAGGCTACTGGCCCCGTCTTTACGACCCGTTGTATTATGAATTTAGAACAAACACGGACCTCGTCTAGTTCAACTAGATCTTTATTGTTGGGCGTTTCGCACCACCACTTGTGCGGGCCTACGTCCTGCTCCAGACGCTATCAATGGGGCGCAAACTATTGTGGAGTACTTCGGGGGAGCGGAACAATCCTTGTTCATTCAGAATCCTAGTCACCACCTAATCTATTGGGTACTTTGCAGACGCCTAAAGGTACCTTCTCTCGTTATGCTTCTGTGCGGAGGACGCTGATGTCTTCTCTTTGCGTTTTACATGCTTCGCTTGATGATACTGATCTGTCGTATTTATGCCCAATCTCCCTTCAGTTGGTATTGCTAAGTACCGGTGTGCTCAACACGTAGCCTTCAACTACCTGCCCATAGAATACAGCAACAGTTCAATCTCGAGCCTTGAAGCTGACTGACTTCCAATCCGCAGAAAGCGCTTGTGGTCTTTCACACTAAGTCCTGCTTTTGGGGTTTTTTATCTCTCTGCCACAGAGCATAGATATAGACAGAATTTAGGTCTCCATACCAATGTTCTCAACCAAAACAATTTGTCAACATCACGTCAAACCAATGGCAAGTCGCGGGCTTGATCGTCCTGGGTCGCCTGTGAATGACCTTGTGTCGTGGTTTGCCTGATACACCACTTTGTATATCACCCGGCGTCAGAGTTGTCAATGGCGCGGTCAATCACGGTCAATCGCTGGGACAGATGGAGGGCGGTCCTGGAGCAATACGGCTCTGTAGCTGAGAATTTGAAAACTTGGGGTCGTGGATGTACTCGAGTACAAGGATAATGAGGCGACATTGCGGCACGGTACGCATCTCCATATGCAGCGGTGTACCGCGCTAAGCACGGCCCTCCCAGCCCTCGTCGACTCGTCCTTCATCAAGACCAGATAAAGCCCATGGTGGGGCAACCGCATCCGTTAAGTGGGCCTCTATCTCATCCTCCAGGCACGCAGGCTAGGGGGGGAAATAAAAAACGACCCCTCGATGGGTGGAACGCCAGCGAATTTTGGTGCATTAGGGGTCGTTTATTTTTTCCCCCCGAGGGCAGGCTACAGGGCTCCAGTGGCACAGACCGTAGTCACACCAAGCGCCCGTGCATCAAATGAGCCAAGCTTTACACCGAATTGAGGAGTGGCACCATTTAAAGTGTACATCCTGGCCCCTCAGACCTCAGCCTCATGGCCAACCGCAGTCGCCACGAGCCTTGCTGCGGTATTGAAATCGCCTTTGACTCTATTAGAAATGGATCGTATTGAAGAAAGCGTTGATGTTTCACCCGTTTATTTTTAAGTGAAACCAGGACGAGTTGCAAAGATCATGGATTGATGGAGCTGGGTTAACTGATGGTGAAGGGAGGGGGTTGAAAATGGCTTGAATGACGTGACTCTAGCACTGCTGTTCCAGCCTTGCTTCCACCTTTTGAAGGTGAGCAGATCCAACGTTAGGATGTTTCATCTTCAAATAGCTTATCGCTGGTTGATCATGTACATATTCAGTCAGCATTAGATAGACGGTTCATGAAGGCAACTCATGACACATGCATGCAAGCGAGGCTAGTGTTCAACAATTTGCGTCGCTCAGAAGGCATACTGACAACTGCTATCCAGCAGCTGCCAGGTCAGATAAGGTTCCAGTGGATCCCATCCTTACATACCGACAACACCATGGTATTAAATGTAGCGGTAGCCTGAAAACTTTTTACTGACTCTAGCACTGGTCCGCGGTTCTGTCCTCACCTACGCCCCTTCAAATTGAGGACCCATGATCCCAGGACACGGAAGCCTTGTGTGTGTGGACTCTACACAAGGTTGGCCTCTGCAGATGCGACCGATATTGGTACGCCTTTTTTTTAAACCCAGAGCCTTTGCTCGCCGCCTCGTTACGACTGAGCGATCTACGCCAGCGTCAGGCTGCCACGTTCAAGATAGCTTTCGTACTTGATCTCAATTACAGCTACCAGCTGTTCACATTGTTACCCCTGAACCCTAGCAAGGGGGCCTCAATTAGAAATCCTCGTGAAAAGCCAGCAACAAGGAGCGGGAGATGAGGCTCTGCTGTGCGACCTATTTCGTGCCTTTTGGTTGCCTTGTCATCGAACCCTTAGATGGAAATCCTATCACAGGAACTGAGGGCCTGCCCTTTTGTAATCTCCTCACTCAAATATTAAGGTATATGTACCCTTCTCATCTCGACCCTACTTCGCCATTTGTTGCTAAATATCCATGACTACGGTTCATTTGTTCCTTACCACATCATTTGGGATTGACTCCTGGTTATCTCTTTTGGCTCTCGTCTAGGACAAGTCACACCGAACTGTACTTAGCTCCTTTTCAAAACTACTTGATTATTCTTATAACATATCAAGATGCACGGGTACAGCTCTTCAGAGGAGTCCGACGACCCTCGCCGGCCTCGAGACCAACCTGCCACCACCAACAACGACCAGAAGAAAAAGAAGAAGAAGAAGCTCCCGCCTCAAAAGAGCATCAATCGTATCTGGAAGAAGTTCTCCAAGCGCAAGTTTCACAAGGCTCTCGCCGTCCTTCCATTCGACCCAGTGCAACCTCCTGCTACCTACCATTCCAACGAGCTCTTGTCGGCCGGTTACGAGCGAGCTGCTGAGGAATGTCGACGCAAGGTTGAAAAGATCATCAAAGAATGCAAGCGAGTGAATATGCGATATCGAGATCCTGGTTGGGATTTGGTGAGTCTGCCGTCTGTCTGTAGTCCGTGTGAATTTGGCGCTAATGCATTTACTAGGATTGGGATCTCAAGTATGAGAAGGGCCATTGCTTGAATTACCTGGGATCACAGAAATTCGAGCTCAACAGGACAACACTGCTGAGCTCAAAGGCTGCTATTCCCAAGGCCGTGAAGCGCGTGCACGAGATCTTTGAGAATCCCACCTTCATGAAAGAGGTTAGCGGTGGTGACGTCAAGCAAGGCAGTCTAGGAGACTGCTGGATCATGGCTGGCCTAACGGCTCTGGCCAATGTTCCAGGAGGTCTACAGCGGATCTGCGTTGCCCATGACACAAAGATCGGCATCTACGGCTTTGTCTTTTATCGAGATGGCGAATGGATCTACTCCATCATCGACGATAAACTCTATCTCAAGTCCCCCCTGTGGGATTCCCCCTCCATGCAGAGAGATCTTCTGCAGCAGATCGATCGTGAGGATAATGAGAATGTTTATCGCAAGACGTATCAGACTGGCTCCAAGGCTCTTTTCTTTGCGCAGTGCAGAGATCAGAATGAGACTTGGGTTCCTCTCTTTGAGAAGGCCTACGCCAAGGCTCATGGTGACTATGCGTCATTGGCGGGTGGCTGGATTGGAGAGGGTGTCGAAGATCTCTCTGGCGGAGTTACCACTGAGCTTCTGACATCTGATATCCTCGATATCGATGAGTTTTGGGATAAGGAGATGTCACGAGTCAACGATGAGTTCCTCTTTGGCGCTTCTACTGGTCTGCTTGAGCACGGCTACGGTGAGCGCAATGGTATCTCTGAAGGGCATGCCTATGTCGTCATGGAAGCACGTACTCTTAAGTCTGGCCAGCGCTTGGTCAAGCTTCGCAATCCTTGGGGTAAGGTCCGCAAGGGTATCTGGGAGGGAGCTTGGAGTGATGGCTCCAAGGAGTGGACTACCGAGGTGCAGGAGGAGATGGACCACAAGTTTGGCAGTGACTCTGTTTTCTGGATTTCTTACGAGGATCTTATTCGGAAATACTCCCACTTCGACCGTACTCGACTCTTCCGTGATCGAGACTGGCGATGTTGCCAGCGCTGGATTGGTGTTGATGTCCCATGGAAGGCCGCTTACCATGAGAAGTTCCACATCAAGTTGACCCAGGACTCTCCTCTTGTTCTGGTTCTTTCACAACTTGATGGTCGATACTTCAAGGGTCTTCAAGGACAGTACTCCTTCCGTCTTCACTTTCGACTTCACTACGAGGACAGCCCCGATGCGGAGGACTACATTGTCCGATCTCACGGCAACTACCTTATGGATCGTTCTGTCTCTGTTGAGCTGCCTGATCTGCCCGCTGGCAACTATGTAGTCTACCTCAAGGTCACTGGTGAGCGAGACTCGAACGGTCAGTCTGTTGAGCAGGTCGTCAAGCGCGAGGCTGCAGACAGGACTGCGAATGAGAAGCTCGCTCAAGTTGGCTACGCATATGATCTAGCCCACAGCAAGGCTTGGGACCACATGGACAAGGTCACCAAGCTTCGTCAGAAGAAGGATCAGAAGAAGGCTTCTGCCAGTCGCCAGAAGGAGCGTCGCCGCATGTGGGAGAAGCGCTCTACCAACCGCGGCGTCACCAAGCAGCAGACCAAGAAGAACGCGGACAAGAGAAAGCGACGTCGCGCAGAGTGGGAGGCTGAGCAGAACCGTCTTGATGAGGAGTTCAACGCTAAGGTCAAGGCTGAGCGTGAGCAGATGAAGAAGGAGAGGCTCGCAAAGGCTGAGGTTGAGAAGGCTGCTGAAGCTGAGAAGAGGGCTCAAGAGGCTGATGATGAGGCTCTGAGCAAGAAGACCGAGGAGATCAAGATTTCGGAAGACAAGGATGAGCCTGTTGTTGTCGATGAGCACCATAAGGATCATGACGACGCGGTTATTTCTGTCTCAACTGGATCCCCTCACTTGACTCCCAAGTCCATGAGCTCTACAGCCGAGGGTGCTGAAGAGAAACAGGAGGTTCCACCAGTCAGTGGAGGACCTCCCGCTCCCATCGAGGAAGAGGAGCCTCTTCCCGTCCGCGCTCGACCTGCCTACGACTCTGCAGGCGAATCATCCGATTCCCCCATTGAAGACTGGGAGGCTGTCTACAGCAGCGACGACATGACTCGCAAGCCTCGACTCACAGAAGCCAACCAAGCCGCCGCCCAAGACGACGACGACTCGGAGGAGGAAAAGATGCCTGAGCCCTGGAACGCCATCTGCATCGTCGGCGTGCGCGTATACTCCAAGGACAAGAACCTACAGCTGCGCACCGTCATGGAAGGCGGTGAGCTTCTAGAGGGCGGTATGGGCTCCAAGGGCGCCGCAGATCTCGATAACGCTCAGTCCAATGCGGGCGGTGGACGAGCCGAAGACCAGGATGCTTCCAAGACGAAGCAGGATGACGCCAAGGAGCAGGGAATATTTCCGGACACCGAGAAGGACAGCAAAGGCACTGCAGATGGTGATACTGTCTGACGAACGGAATGCTGTTTCAAAAGAGTTACATCCACCGCAATTCTACTTTCACAACCAGAGTCGGCTCCTCAATTACGTTAGCACAGTCATCGCCTGGAAATATGTAATACCAGCTGCTTACGCAGGTCGAGTTGGCGAGGCAATAAGCTCGTTAGAGCCACGAGTAAAAGCCTATGATGTCCAGGTGATTGAAGGATCTATTCACAGTCATTCCGAGTAGTGGGTTGCGGAGGGTGGCAACAGGTATCAGAGCAAGGCTGGATTGTTTTTAGGGACGCAAAGGGGTTCGTTGCGACGGACTGTCACGTATACGATTTAGAAGCTATCGGTGCGTTTGTGAAGATTATTACCCACTCATATAGATCTATGGAATTAATATATGCTCATTCCGTGTTTTCACTAGTGACTACTCCCAGTTCGCTGATAATTTAAACTTGTTCCATTCTGACTCCAGGCATACCATTTCCCTACCGTCCTATGTTCTATGAGTTGGGCGGGAACTTGGTTTGATATGTGCAACATCGCCGCTCCTCCGTGATTCAACGGGGGCTTGTGGCGTAATAGTTAGATGTCACTGGCCCGACCTAAAAGCTACTCGACGGGGCAATGGGCTCGTGCTACGACTTTTGGCGACCTCTTCAGTCTGTTTGCAGCTTTGTATTGACATATTCCTCATGGCAAGGGTGCTGGTAAAGCCTGCTGTAGATCAGACGCCGAGCACCGTTAACTGATGGATTTGTTCTCGTCGACATGTCCAGGCTTGCTGCCAAGTTTGAGGCCTTCTACATTGATCTCTCAACGCACGAACGTCAAACCGCGTTCTTATCTGGTAAGAACCCAAGTTGCTGATGTCCCCTGAGTACAGGCAATGGGCCGAGCTCCTCTCCTCCAAGCACTTTTAGCTTCAGAGAATTGACAATTCTATAAGAACTCCCCGCTGGTGGAAGCGCACTGCCCACAATATTTTGGCGATGAAGACGTCAAACTCTAACTCAACATGAACTCAACTGACAGAGGGTTTGGGGCTAACGCGAGGCTGTGACCGGGTGCTGGCGGGAACATCTCGACACCAAGGACAG
The DNA here is from genome assembly GCA_013396205.1 of Fusarium mundagurra. Classification (NCBI taxonomy): domain Eukaryota; kingdom Fungi; phylum Ascomycota; class Sordariomycetes; order Hypocreales; family Nectriaceae; genus Fusarium; species Fusarium mundagurra. The sequence continues at coordinate 31,769 of JAAOAN010000509.1, read as the reverse complement.
CACTCACCTGGGCACATCTGACACTACGCTTACGCATAAAACGGTCTGGGCACTTATTCGGAGTTTAATGGTTGATTACGTTAGGTATTGGTAGTAGGGCTATTCCAGCTACGTTTGGATCTCCGAATGACCTCCACTTGTTACGGCCCTTGAATACCTGCCTCCCCGCCCTTCTTATCCAACAGCGCATGCTATCTAGGATACAGTAGTGAAAAGGCAGCCTTGGGCATGTATGAGTAAAATTTAGTTATGCGCTGCCGGAGGCTGAGCTCGAGCTTCATCGTAACTAGACTACTAAGGGTAGCCGCGCGCATATTGGTTTGTTTCAAGTTGCGGGCTGGTTTCGCCAGTCGCAGCGAGCGGGAGATCCATTCGGAGGCCGACACTTTTTTTCTGTAAGTGGGAGTTAGTCATATATAGTGTGTGAACATCTTGATACATTTCCAGTCATTCAATATATTCTGGTCCAGAGCGCTCAGAAACGTGCTTTCTATCATGCAATATTTAGACATGGTTTCTTCCAGCAACAAAAATATCACAAAGCAAGCAAAGAAAGCCCGACACATTTCCATACCGCAACACGCAAAGGCGGCCAAAGCGACAGGAGTCTCGAAAGCAAGCAGATTGAGTGAAAGTTCAAAGGGAAAGGAGAAGATTATAGAAGAAGAGGAAAAGAAGCAACTGGCGAAATATATAATGGAGCTACACCAGATCCAGTCCTTAACCGATGACAAGTTCATGAGCCGAATGATGCATCAACTTCGACAGGAACAGAAACCAAGAAAGAACCCCAAAAAGGGTGGGAGAACGAAAGGGGTCAAACACTCTGTAAGAGCACCCATAGTAGGAAGGAATTTCATGGAAGGATTCGAAATACGTTGAACTAAGTATGCGGAACCTGGGAGCGAAAAAGGCGCCGTGAGTAAAAATCTTACAAGTAGCACTCAAGGTATGGCAAGCTACCGATGAAGGCCAATACGTATGTAATCCAACACTGTATATCATGATGAACCTGAGTGCTAATGGAAGATAGGCAACTCTTGTTTGCTCAAAATATAAAGGTCAACGCAGAGACAGCGGCATGTGGTAAAATGGACGCGAGACATTTGGGAAATTCCGACGGGGGCGTATACAGGGTATTATGGCTAAGCTTCACAGTGCAAACGGGCACACATGGTCCATGTCGAGGAATTCGGGCGGGGCACATTGCACATTGCACAATGCGCTACCACTTTAGCAAAGTCCCCCTCGCTTGTCAAGGCAACTCTCCCACCATGTCAATGCATACTCTGCTCCGTCTTGCTTTCACCAATAAGCATATCGGTAGCAGCAGCTAGAGTAACTCTCTCGTCTAGATCTGAAGCAATGAGTATGTCACAGGCTCGGACGCCGGCTATGTCTTGTTAGCTAACAGGCCAATCTAGCCTCTAGTGCTCCAAGCCCTCCCCCAAAGACGAGCAAGGGCTCGGCCATGAGCTTCCGGCAAATACTCCCTCGGTAACAGACTTGAGCGCTCCACGATGAGCTTCGAATCGCTACGAAGAAGAGCCCACAGCAATTTCCAGCGGGAGAGTTTTAAGAGATGACGTATTGTGATTCGGGTGGTATGGGATGGTAGACTTTGTTGGTTGGCGGAATCGGACAGAAATAGGATTTATAGGGTTTGGCAAGGCATTGAAAGCTTGCTGACTTCTATGGAATCAGTCGCCCAATCTACCACGATAATTGACGGTCATACGAGACCTCGCTCCAGAAATTCTCTGCCCATGATGTATTGTCTGTGCATTCCCCCCTCCACAGTTCTCTTCTCCTCGTTTTGGACCGTAGGCAGATGCCATATTCCATCTCCAAGCACTGTGGCCTTGTCTTGACGATTTTCATGTTGGTAGTTCCATGATGTGTTCATCAACCTCCTCAATTGGCCCGTCATCTTGTTGTGCAAGTGATTTCGATTTGCCACTACGTCTCGGACGTAAACCCACGGTGCCGAACAGGCGATCATTGGATCACGTTTTGTAAAGCCTTGTACAACAGCAGTCATACACTCGTCTTGGAAACAGGTTGGAGTGATGGATTTGGTTCAATTGTCCGTTGTCTACATCGCAAGCTCGTCTCGAGTATCGCCGGGGTCCTGGTGCTTCCAGAGGGTTTGTCAACTTTCCTCGTCAATGAGTCTAACTGATGACCCCTTGGATGGGTCAATCAGCGCGATCAGTGATGAACTTGCCAGCAAATATGCCAAGCAGAAAAGTAGCTGCACATCCGGAGCAGGTTGAGCTCTTTTGACAATATGCAAGAGTCTCTCGATGCTACAAGCTCGGCTGCACCCCTCGATATGTATCTTGAAGATCGCTGCTTTCTTATTCGATGTGGACAATATGCTGTCTCTCAAGCAGACAAATTGGCGACTGGCTACTTGGAAAAGCGGGATGTCCAGAGACAGAGTTCAATCGACTCATGGCTATGCGGTGAGTATCGGCGTGCTTGAGGTACAAGGTCGCCATCGGTTTGTGTACTCAGTAATGGATGTCACTCGTTATCGTCATCAGAACAGGTGACTAAGGGCAAATGGAGGGTTATTTGTATGAGACGGTCGTTCGCTGCGATAGGCAAGACACATTTGGCTATTTTCGGGTGTCAAGATCGAGATGAATGGAGACAGGCAAAACCTAGAGATGTAGTGTATGAAGGTCAGTAGCGCGGCCATCCGACGAGACGCTCGTGGTGGTGGTGTGAAGTTGGAGAAGCATATGCATGCAATCTCAGCTAGAGAAGTGGCAACAAGCCACGTGATGGAATGTCGCACTCTGCATTGAAACCCCTCTCCGCCCCGCCATCGCTATGGGACGCGAGGTACGGGATGAGCACGTATATCCAATGACGTTTAAGCATTTTTGCTTTTTCGACCTTGGAATCCAAGTTTATCTGGCACATTGGAAGCGTCGGGGGCATATCGATGGAACTTTTGCAAGATATGTTGTGCCACCGTTGCGGAATCACCTAGGCCATTCTGGAGACGGCGTACATCGCTTTTCCCAACAGATCTGATTAGAAGTGTCACTTCATGCTGCACGATGTGCCCATGTGTTTCAGCACAGTCGAACGGGGATACATCCCCACTCTAGCTCACGGCTCAGCGCCTATATTACAGGATCAGTTCCCCAAACTGTGTCTTTATCTCGCATGCCTGAGCCTCCAGCTTGATCTCCGCACCCATTGAGAAAGCCAAGTTTACATCTTGCGAGGGCCATCATCTAGTTCTAACAAGGCACTCCAAGAACTAAAACGTCCCTCGACTAGTGATCCCTTCCCGAAAATCGAAGGATAGCCAGCATTATGAGCAATCAGGCGTCCACCGAAACTCATCCTATCGAGCCATGGAAACTCACGGCTTCTGAAGCTCTTGGGAAGATCCAGGCGGATGAGATGTCAGTCCAAGAGTACGCCGAGTCTTTACTTGAAAGGATCAAGGCACGCGATGAAGACGTCAAAGCTTGGGCCTATCTGGACGAGAAGAGGGTCATGCAGGAAGCAAAGCTTCTAGATGAGATCCCTAAGAAAGATAGAGGACCCCTTCATGGACTTCCAATCGCTGTGAAGGATGTCATTTACACAAAAGGTGAGTTGAACAACTCATATCCCACTATTATCGAAACTTACTGTTGCACAGACATGCCTACTCAGTTCAACTCGCCACTATATGACGGCCATTTTCCTGAGACAGATGCTGCTTCCGTACGAATCCTTCGTCATGCTGGTGCCCTCATCTTCGGTATGTTCTCTATATTCTTTGCACACTTGCATCTAACAAGCTAGGTAAAACAACCACTACCGAGTTTGCTGCTATCCACGTCGGCCCCAAGACTCACAATCCTCATGACCCTCTACGCACTCCGGGCGGATCGTCGAGCGGCTCCGGAGCTGCTGTTGCCGATTTCCAAGCTCCCATGGCCCTCGGGACACAGACAGGCGGCTCCCTGATCCGTCCCGCGTCATTCAATGGGATCTATGGGTTCAAGCCAACCTGGAACTCTGTGTCTCGCGAAGGTCAGAAGATATATGCTCTTATGTACGACACTCTTGGATGGTATGGACGATGTGTCGAAGATCTGGTCCTTTTGGCCGACGTCTTTGCTCTTCAAGATGATGAAGACGAAGATCGCTCTTTTCAAGGCATCGCAGGGGCACGCTTCGCAATCTGTAAGGCGAGCATCTGGCCCATGGCTCGTCCTGGAACCCAAGACGCACTCTCCCGCGCTGCAGATCTTCTCAGATCCCATGGCGCCCAAGTAGATGAGCTTGAGCTTCCTTCGACTTTCGACAATGTGCCAGAATGGTATCGTATTGGTCTTCACACTGAGGGCCGTACCTCTTTCCTACCATAGTATAGAGTTGGAAAGGAACAAATCGGTCAAGTCTTGATTGAGCACGTTGAGAACTCCGACAATTTCACTCGCAAGACGCAACTGATGGCCAGTGACAGCTTGGCTGCCAAGAGGCCTTCATCGCCTCGCAGTATACAGCTATCATCACGCCGAGTGTACCAGACGAAGCCCCTATTGGTCTGGCGAGTACAGGAAGCCATATCTTCTGCGCCATGTGGAGCGTACGTGACAAGCTATGTACGAATATTGCAATGACTAACGATCGTGTAGGGCCTTCATGTCCCAGTGCTGAATGTGCCAGGCTTCAAGGGTGGCCACGGCATGCCCATCGGCCTCTCCCTCGTTGCACCGCGATATCGTGACCGCCACCTCTTGGAGGTTGGCAAGGCGGTCGGTGAAATCTTTGAAGCCAAAGGCGGTTGGAAGAAGGATTGAGTGTTGGAAAGACACGGGGTGAGTGCGAAGAATGAGAGCAAACTTAATGCAAAATGGATGTTTACCAAAATATCGGGCATATATTGTCGCCAAACTTCCTCATATATTGCCCGAGACGTGAGGGCTACAGAGACGTGTAGAATAACGCAAAGTCCTCAAGTTTCTAGGAACAACTCATTGTAACACTCATAAAAGAACACTCTCATTGAAAGAGTGGCAAAGCAGCAAGTGTCAAGCCAGGAGGTTATGGTGGGCGACTGTAGGGTAGTACCCACCAATGTGGAGTGAGCGTTATGGCAGTAGGGTCTGACAGTCCTTGTACATCTGAGTCATAGTTTAGCAATGTCTGTGATGAAGGACTCTGATGAGTCCCTCAAGCCTGGAAGGAAGCTTTTGCGCGACTTTGTGGTTGTAAACCCTTTAATCTCGATTTCTGCAGGATCGCATCGCTGTAAGGATGATATGGGGCGACACAGCCGGATGAGGGGCTGATGTGAAATGACGCAGGCGGGGTCTTGATTTTGGGGTAAGTGATCCAGCGCCTTCCCCCACTTCGCGTATTCTGAACGCGCTTTACCACGGTCGCATTCCACATTAGACGCGTAGCTCAAGGCGGCTCACAGGACTGCGCACGTTTCGCGTCGGCACCGGCATCTCCGTCAGATACGGTGCGGCCGGGACTGTGGTACATTCGTCACACCAGTCCTTGTTATCTCTGAAGCTGGCCAATGCATTGAGTACATGAGAAGCGCTGGCTAACATGAAAGACCCGAATCGGATGTTTCTAGACGTCCTTGACAGGGGCCAGCCATTTTGTCCTGTTTCCAGTGCACGGAACACGCACGACAATGCAGCATCATGAAGTCATGCATGGCGATTGGAAATGAAAAATACGATAGCAAGCATCCTGATGAGATCAGTTCATACGAATAGCGGAATAGTATAATTGAGATTGGGCGCTTGTTATCCGTCGAGGGTAGAAATGCTGGGGTATTGTAGACGTTGATCAGTCCAGCCTAGCCTAGTTAGGACTAGCCTACCATGGCCGCGTTGTGCGCCTGTGACGTTGGACGCTGCACTGCCGCTTTTCTCGCCACAGGCGGCTAACTGCCAGGCCAAGAACTCGTCGTCAAGGCATACTCCCTGCCCAACTCATTCGAAAGAGCCATCGAACCCACGTTAGCAGTCATACGTAGCATGTCGCGGGAATGCGAACCTATCGCCAACGGCGCGGCACACAGAACCCACTTCTGGTATAAGTTTTAAACCCTGTTTGCAAGGCGCAACGGAGTCTCTAACACTGAACCTCGATTCCCTTCGAGAACTTACTCCCGTTACGCGGACTCGTCAAAGACTCTTGCTACTCCATCACGTTGACTACGATTAGGGGTTCGGATGAACACTGTTGGAGGGACCTGGTCTTGAATTGTTCTTATACTGGCACACCCAATATTCACGTGGAACTCCGCAACTTTGGCTGATAAGCGCGTTGTTCGTCCAACGGGCTCATGTCCCCCAAGTACCCGATAAACAGTCGAATAGGTCTCAATTTGTGGAGTGTACCCGTGACCCAGTTGATACATTGACATCAGTCACGTTATAGGTCGAATGGGTATCGTATAAAATTAGACTGGTGCATCTACTTAGTCTCTTTGTCCTCTTCCAACATGCAGGCATTCTCGAGCATGTTGGTCCACTTACCAAGCGTGCCCGCATGACTATGCTTGACATGCTGTCTGAAGTGGTCCGCTCGAAAGAACTTCTTTGACGAGTCGCACTCTCTGAATTTGTGTACCTTTTCAAGATGTCTCGTACGCTCATCCCAGTCCTGGTCTGTCGCGTGTCGAGGCGGATTGCCGCTGCTTAAGGCACCCGGACCAGGGCCACGGCCAGAGCGCAGAAACTCATCACCGCAGTAGCCGCATATATCAGCTTCGCCAGGCTTGGTTGTCGAATCGTGAAAAGCATTATCGTATTCAGAGAGAGCCGAGCATGACCACGAATGGCTACGGACATGGAACGACTTTGCGTGACGCATTGCCTCGTAACTCCTCTTGAAACGCGCTCCGCAGAACAAACATTTGTATTGCTTTCCAGTTTTGTGATCGCTAGTTATTGGTCAACATCGGATTCATATGTCAATCGTCCCACGCGGCCCGAACAAAGCAGGCCCGTGGGATTCGAGATCGGGTCCTACCTGAGTTCTTCGATCGTAGGAAACAGTTTCTTGAGTCTTGTGCAGCACTCGCACGTGAAGAAGCCCTTTACTTTAGTTGCATTGGGCATCTGTAATCCTATACTCTGAGCGGTGCTCACACCTGGAGTGGTCTCGGGATGAATTGATTTACAGCTGGAGATGGAGGTTTGGGGGTTTGGGTCGAGTGATACGGGAGCTGTGTAGGGTGAAATGCAAGAAGTGGGTGAGATACCACCAGTAGATGGACCAACAGGTGAACCTCGACCAAAAGAATTGGCAGTCGCGATGCTAGTAGGATCCATTGACCATGAAGTGGGCACTGAAGGCAATATACCATGGGAGCTTGAATCACGTCCCCAAGCCGGATCCGATGGTAAATAAAACATATACCCATCATCGGGACAAGTTGCCCTTCTCTTTTGACCGCTAGGCACATAAGCATCATCATTGTGCAGTCGCTTGAGCGATTGGCCATCTTCCATATCCATGCCCCCCGCTCCAGTGAAATCGTAGCTCGAGTGTGTTGGAATGGCATTGTCACAGCTATTCCCCTTTATTCTTGTTCGAGGTAACCGATCAATATAGGAGCTGCCATTTGGTGGCCTGTCGCCATAGTAGAAGGAAGTGCTTCGAGGATAAAGAGCAGAGTGAATAGAGGTCTCGGTTGTCCTTGCAAGAGATCCTGGATTGCCTCCGGAACGGATAGGAAACTGAGCTGCAAGGAATCTTTCTTCCACAGGTGGTCTTTGGGAGAGGAACCCGTTTACTGGTGAGCTGAGGAACGATCGTGCTGGAGGCTTTTCCAAAGGTTGAGTATGGTCCAGCTTCTTCTTGAGAGTATCTCCCTGAATATCGGCAGCGGATTGAAACCGGAAAGTGTTGTGGAGGCGTCCAAAGCTAAGAAGGTCACAATTTCGGGACCTGTGAGTATATACTGTTAGTTGTTTCATCCAAAGTATTCGTCAAGCAATTGAATGCTCGAGCTGCACCAATAACCTATACCTATCGATAGAGGAGTAACTGGCGTTGCCTCTTCCCTGGTCGCCAGGACGATCTCGATGATATGCCGAGTTCATGCTTCCGTGAACACTGGCAAAAGAGCTATTGGCATGTTCAAGTTGTCTCTGGGTCGATCGAGGCAAGGGATATTAGGGCCAAGGTATCGATCGTAAAAGCTCGCGTCGTGCTGGTAGTTGTATGTTTCTGACAGCCTGGAGTTCGACACCAGCGGGTCGGGTGGAAAGATCGGACTGATAATGCAGCCAATAAACATGGCTGTCTCCTGCGATATTGGTTGTGCCGCCATGTCCTTTCCACCGCCGAAATCGACGCTTTTAACAGTCAGCAAGGATGCCCCATGGGCGCTAATGAGAAGGGTGTCGTGGGTGGGGGTTCGTTCAGCACGAGCTGTCAATGGCCGGGGCAGACGGAAGGAGAGTCCTAAGGCGATACGGCTTTTGTAGTGGAGCAGCTGAAAGTTTTGGGGCCGTGGATGTAGTAGAGTACGTACACGGAGAATGAGGCAAGCATAACAGCCAGCGCCGCAAGCTAGCGGCATGCAGCGGTGTGCCTCGCTAAGCGTCCTTCACTAAAACAAGATCAGTCCATTATAGGACAGAGAGTTTTCACATGCAGGCTCGCGTCAATAGGTGAGTCTCCTCACTTCCAGCACTAGGACGCAATGCAGGTACGTGTTTCACACGAACCGCATGGGCATGGCAATCTCTGACGTCATGTCGATTGCATCTCGGTTTTGCGATGGCAGAAAGGTGCATTTACTGATCCCTCACCACGGGTTCATGAACTGGCGGGGTTGCGGGGTGGGATATAGAGCTGACGTGCACGTCCATTCGTGCGCCCAATATACACCAAGCGATCTCAAATTTCAGGGCCACTGAGAAAAAACCTCAGCACGGATATGAGGTCGCTGATTAAAGGGCTAGCCGCGTCTCATCACCTGCGAAATCATATTGACAAAGGTACCTCGGAGTTGAAAAGTGACTTGGTCTGAACCTGGATCGTTGCGCACAGATTTTTATTTTTGGCCCATCTGCCGTCTTCAACTAACAGGTCGTTCAATTTAGCTTATCCCACCAGGTCAATCCGGAATCTGTTCCACCCGCTGGCGGCGAGGCGCCAACTTTGGCCTTCAGACCCCGTTTCATGCATCATCCCTGCCACCCGGTTTTCGTGTATTACCTAACAGTCGCGAACAGGTACCTCCCCGGTTGCGCTTTCATGCACGGAACCTTTGGCGGCACAGGCCCTTATCGTTGGTGGTTTCTATTTGAGAAGGAGGTTGTACTGATTCGCTTGCTACGTACGTGCACGCGCGACTGGGCTCGCAAACAAAAAGGGGGGCGAAGTGACCGGTTGAACAGTTCCCCGTCGCCAGAGAGGGGCGTAATGAGCACTTGGCTGCTTAATGGCCATACATTGACGCGTTGAGATCTTTTCGCGCGGGGGATTGGCCCCTGAGGGCCCGTGCAGCTTACAGTTTGGCATAAACCCTAAAACGCCCCATAACAGGGAGTTCATTGGCTGCCCAGCTGCTCGTTCCGCCGGCGAACCAAGTGTGCTGTCCGCGAGGCTCCCAGAAAATGGGGGGGGGGGGCCGACAAGCCAAATAAATAACACGGGTAATCGCTTGGGTTGGTCGGGTGTCTGTGACGCTCACTTCTTCCCTTCAATCAACCCCAACGCTTTAATAAAATACTTGAGGTATGCTACTTGCGCGACTTCGACTCTTGCACGACAGGCACCAGAAATACACACTCTTCCTCGTTTATTGATCTTACGACTAGACGCCCAGCACCCGTCTCGTCTTCGGAGGCCGTGACAAGAACTCGAATTACCGTCGACCTCCATTCTATCTTCTCCATTCATTCCATCATGGCCGGGGCAGAACCAGCAATCCACGATGCCGATGGGCCAGCTGTTCAGAAGGGGCCAACAATTGTGTCGTCCACCATATACGAACTTAGCAAGCTCAAGGAGAAGCTCGGAAAGGAGCAAGAGAAGGCTCGGCGCCTCGAGAAAAGCTACGAAGAAATGATTCAGAAGAGCGCAGTCGATGCTTCGCGTATTGAAGAGTTCAATAAGAGGATCCCGAAATTAGAAGCAAGCCAACGTCGTGCGCTCATGATGGCGCTAGAGGACCGCGAAACCGCCGTGCGGGAGAAAGAAGAGATAGTTTCCGAATTTCGCGGCATGCAAGCGCGCATAGATGAACTGAACGGCGTCATTCGCAACCTCGACGTTCTCTGTTGCACGGCAAACCAGGCAATTTTCAACCGCGAGCAGCACATCAAGTTCCTGGAGAGAGAAAATGATATCTTGAGGGGCTCGGTCGAATACAGGGACAATGCGTCGGGAGCGATGGCCGGGGAAATGACGGGTCTGAAGCAGCTTATGACACATTATCAGAACGAGCTGCAGACCGCGAAACGGCGCAACCAGTCGCTAAATGCCAACGTTCGGCAGCTCTCCAATAAGACGAAGGACATGAGGGCCAAGCTGACGAAGGCCGAGACCGACGCGAAGACCATGAGTCAGCACAAGCAACGTCTCCAGAAAGACCTCGCCGTCGCCAAGGGAAAGTTGAACTTTCTCGAGAAGCAGGCGCTCTACGACGCCCGCGCTCGCGACGAGACTGAAAAGGACCTGGTCTCGGCCAGAAAGGAACTAGAGAATACCGGAACAAAAAGAGAAAAGCTTACCCAAACCAAGGCTAAGGCCATGGCGAAGGGTAAAGCCGCTACGGCCGCTTTCAAAGAGGGCCACAAAGCCGAGATTGAGCGCCTCGAACGCTTGCTCAAGGAGAAGGACGAAAATATACAGAAGCAGATGGCAATAATGGAAGAACAGCGAGCAATCATCAAGAGCAAGGCAGACGAGCAGGAAATGATACAACGCGAGGAAATTGAAGATGAATCGGACAGTCAGACCGTCGTTGCAGTCGAGGACACCGAGGTCATGGAACAGTCCAAAATCGACGAATGGTATGTGGAGGTGAGCACGCCGGCCGATGAGCTGGTGAGTCTGCGAGAGGGGCTGCAAGACGCGCGGGAGGAGATAGACCAACTGAAGGAGACAGTTAAGGACCTGTATGGGGTCATACGCGACCAAAAAGCTGAGATCTGGCGGCAGCGGCAGAATGAGACGACGCTGCAGGCCGAGGCGGATCGACAAGAAACCATAGCGGCCGAGAGCCAGGAGAAGCTACGGGAAAAGGAGCACCAGGTGCTCGAGCTCGAGCGGATTCGGACGCGTGCCAACCTCAAGTTGCTCGGAAGCGGCATCATCGTGATAGAGACACTGGTGCGCGACCGGACCCTGCTGGTGCTGCACGTGCTTGAGACGGTGGCCGGCCGGCTGGACAGGATTGACAGCGCGACCTCGGCGAACCGTGCATTCGACGAGATCGACGGCTTCCTCGAGAACGTCACCGGCCACACGCTAGGCTGCATACAGCAGGCTGCGCAAGACGCCTCCGCCATCAACGGCGTGATGCGCAGTATGAGGTGCCTGCTGTCCAGCCTGGCGGACAAGAACGATACGGGCGACGTGATGCGACTCTTCAATGAGGTCCAGAGGTTTAAGGCGGACGTCAAGGGGCTGATGGAAGGCATCAAGCAGGAGCTGGCCGGCGCGGGCATGGGCGCGATCGCCGGCGACGGAGGGGCCATACGAAAGAAATCAAAACAAAAGGGAGGCCCACGAGATCAACACTTCTGGCTAGGATTCCAGCTTACCGAGCTCGTCTCTTCCTCAGACCTGCCCAAGCCAGAGAGAAAGAAGATGACGTATGTCGTGCATATTCTGGGCCAGCTGATCGTGGCCATGGTCTGCTTCTGGATCATCGACCGCCTGCGCGTCTCGCTCAGCGACACCATGGCCAATTTCGCGCGCGCGTGCATCTGCATCGCCATTTGCCTTGTCTCTGTGCTATCAGCCCAATTCCCCGAAAGGCGCCCGCGCACCACCCGGGAGCTGGAGCGGGCCGCCGTCAAGACAGGACCGCTGACCCACGGATGAAAAAGGGGCGAGCAACGACGTTCACGGCGCCGATATACTGTACAATGTAGTAGTGTGGAAGCAGGCCACAGACGAAATGGCTTCTATTCAAAGTAGATACTGCTATCTATGATGCTTTTGAGGGCCCCGGACTCTGTTGGCCTTGGTTGTGGCGGTGCGTTGGATGACTGAGTCATGGCGGAGGCGACCACCCAGGCTTGGAGCACTAGATGACAAAGTGGTCTGTCAATCAACAAGAGATAGCCGGCGTCCAAGTCTATGGCATACTAATTGCTCCAGACCTAGACGAGAGACAATGTAGTGACTTTTTATATCGTCCAAGACCAGCAAACCAAATATTCTGCACCGCCAAAGCTGGGCGATCTAGCGCTTGCACCCTTCCATCTCAACAGAATTTTTCATCGCCCGAATCATACTGGTGCGATCAAGGGCCGTTCCGTCATTGTGCTGCTCGAAGGACGCCTTGCCGTCCTCAACGGAGGGCTTGTGGAAGTTGAAGCTCTTGTTGGTGAGGGTCACGATGGTGTTCCTGAAGGAGGCTTGAGACGGGAGATGCGGCTAGTGAGTTCACCGATACTAGTGCTGTAGTGCAAAGCTTCAACGCCGGCGATTTGGGTGAAATTGGCATTTCGGATGGAACGGCATGGCAAGAGGTAAATATGGGATTTGAGCAACTACGGAAGTACCTTGACAGCGTGAGGATGTCTTTATTTCTTTCTGGAACCTTAACTATTCTTGGTATTTACCAAATTGTTTATAATCAATAAGACTATAGGGGATTCAAACGTTAGAAAATGGCTTTGACAGAATAATATATACTTTTGCGGAAGGAAAGAAGCACATTCTGTATTTATAGCCGTAACTGGGCCTCGTTCGCTGACCACTCCATCACTCAATATAAACTTGTTCCATTTTGACTCTACGCATACCATTTCCTTACCATCCTCTTCTGTAAGATAAGCGGGGCTTTGTTTGGCATGTGCAATGTCGCCGCTCAATTCCTCCGTCATTCAACTTTTCAAGCCCTTAAAGGTATCAAGTACGGATTCAGGTCATCAAGGTGTACCTTTCATAGTAGCTGTTTACAAACGTATCACTTGGGGGGGGGATAATGCTTGGGGTTGGCGCTACGGCTTTTGGCGACCTCTTCAGGCTGTTTGCAGCTTTTTATTGATATATCCTTCCTGGCAAGGGGGCTAATTGAGCCTGTTGTAGACCAGATACCGAGTACCGATCACTCATGGGTTTGTTCTGTGGCCGACATGCCCGAGCCTGCCAGGGTCGTCTCCCTTGGTGTACGATTGTCCAACCGCGTTCTCGTCTGGCAAAGAACTCAAGTCGCTGATCTCTCTTAGGTACAGGCAATGGGTTGAGTTCCAGTCCTCCAAGCACTGTTGGCTCCAGACAATTGACGGCTCCATGAGAGCTTGCCCCGAGGAGAGTGCCCTGTCCACAATACATTGGTTAGGCATTTCTCCTCTACAGGCCTTGCCTCCTCCTTTTGGGCTTCGAGTAGATGCGATATTCCACCTGCCAGCGCGATGACCTCATCCCAACGAATTTCGTCTTGGCACCTTCTGGTCATGTTCATCGAGCCCTTTGATTGATCCGTTCATCCTGCTGCGCAATTAGTGTTGATTTGCCAATGAATCTCGTATGCGCGAACCCAACATGTCGAACAGGCGATTTCCGGGTCACCTTTTGCGAAGGCGTGTACAACAGGAGTCACACTGCCGTCTCGTGTCGAGCATTGTCGCGGCTCTGGTGCTCTGGGCTGGATTCACTGCTTCTACCTGCGCTTTTGTACCGAAGGGCTGTCGGCTTTTCTCGTCAACACAGTGTAACTGACGGCTCCTTCAATGGGTTGATCAGTACGCCCAGAAGCGAAGATACCAGCAAATATGTCAATCAGAAGGGTAGCTGCACATTCGGAGCAGTTTTGGGTCTTTTGACAACGTGTGGGATCCTCCGGGTGCTGCAAGCTCGGCTGCGTCCCTCAATATGAATCTTGATGGTCGCTCCTTTCCCCTTCAATGTGGACAATTTCCTGAACTTTCAGCCAGACCGATTTGCGACCGGCTACCTGGGAAAGCGGAATCTCTAGAGATGGTGTTCAATCACCTCATGGTTATGCGATGAGTATCAACGTGCTCGAGGTGCAAGGTTTCGAATTGTTTGTGTACTCAGTAATGGATGGTCGCTCGTCGTCGTTGTCAAAACAGATGACCAAGTACCAAATGGAGGAGGTAATTGAATGGGGCGGCCGTTCGCTGCGATGGGAAGAAGCATTTAGTTCTTATTTATGCGTCAAAAAGTAAAATAGATCGAGGTAAGCAAGAACCAAAAGGTCTTTCGTGTGGAGCATTGGCAGCGCGGCCATCCGACGCGAGACGCCAATGATGGAGGTGTGACGTTGGAGGAGGACATTCATGTAACATCAGCTTGAGAAGTGGCAATAAGCCACGTGATTGAAAGTCGTAGGCGAGTCTGCATTGTACCCCTCCCAGCCCCGCCATCGCGAGGGATTACCATGATGCGACGATCGAGCTGATCAATACTATGGTCCCCTATCTACTGGAGGACGCAGATACGCGTGCCTTGGGGGTGTGGAGATTCATCCCGGTAATCATGATATTCATGCGCTCCTTAAAGACGCGGCCCGCCTTGAGGGAATGGTTCGGTTCGGCCTTCCACGTAGAGGCTCTCACGCCTTACTTGAACCTGATTCTGCGCCAGGACCATATTCAAGGTGCCGCTGCCTTGACGATCGCTTCGCAGTCCGAACTCGTTACAGTTTGCTCGCCTCTCAACGAGAGAAAGAGGCTCGGCAAGTATGATTTCAGCACCAAAGACAATATCGAGGCATACCTTCGTGACAGAGAGGAGCAATGAAAGGCAGAACACGCCAGGAGTAAGACCACTATGGGAGTGGTTAAGGCGGAAGAGGCCACAGCTCAAGATGTCAGGGCCACTCCAGAAGCCGGTGCAGTCACCACGGACAATGATGCAGTCACCACAGACGACAATATTGTTATCACGGGAACTGCCAGGGTCACCACGGAAGGGACTCAGACTTTAGCGGAAGAGTCCATGACTACGAAAGAGCAGACTACCGCTAGTGACACGACGTATAAGAAGGGCGAGGACGCCAAGGCACCGATCTCGGAGCGGATGTACGCCAACTTTCTGCCGGAGCATGATCTAGTTGCGGGTTTATTCTTCGCTCAAGAGGCTGAATCCGGACGCTGTGATAAGTCTCTGCAGAAGCCAACTAAAGAGTCCGCACAGATCGCAGAGCTACCGGCCGTAAAACAAGCGCAGGAAACGACCATGACGGATATTAAGACGAATAACGAAGCGAAGGATGGTGTTCTAACAGATCCAGCGTCAGAGAATGAGGCGGATTCTGACATTCCAACAAAATATGTTCCTGCTGAAGTCCAGGAAGATCAGCAGGCGAAGAGAGAAGCCTTGGAGGCACCATCAGCAGACGTGCAGATAAAGGAGAGCGAAAACGAAAATTCGTGACATCAAGACAGTGACACACAGACGAAGGAGAAAGATGCTGAGAAGACACAACCGCCGGAAGGCGAGCAGAAGCCGGGAGAAGCCGAGGAGACACGACTGGCCCAAAAAGCCAAAGAGGAGGAAGTAATGAGGCAGGAAGGACTTCGTCGTGATCCCCCCCTCTTTCCCAACGGCTGGCTCAAACAGTCAAAATACAGCTTCGACGAGATTCAGGTTTTCGACTATGTCGAGAGCCCCGAGATGTGTGATGATCGGCACTTCCAGATCTTACATCTGGCTACTCAGCTAACAGGCGTCTTCTTCGACGGGATGCCATTATTTCAGTGTGCCTGGGATCTCATCGGTGCCGCAACTTGGACCAACCAAGACGATGCCCGAAATCATCGAGCGCGATAGCGGCCTTAGGGTCGTGTTGGTTAATTTTTCTTTCCGCGCTGTTGAACTCAAGGAAGAGGAGGGGAGATTGGTCAGGGCAGAGGAAATGCGGAAAGATAAGGAGAGGCAGAACGAGGAGAAGAGGGCTGAGGCTGCTCCAGGCGCGGCTGCAGTTGTTGATGCGGAGACTGAGGGTAATGCAGAGGGGGCTCATGACTTTCGGTGCCCCTGCGGCGTTGACGTGGTCAATTGGGTCCTGGGATTTTTTATGTTGGTGTTCAATCGTGCCATTGGACTGGCTCGCTTCAGAAATCTTGGTAGCGGAACGGACCCGACCGACGCACTCAGCATAATAGCAGAGACTGGCGATGACGATGACGCGACTTTGACTGTCGATCTGGAGTTGAGGAAGGCCACCCGTACTGCGAAGGCCATCGCGGCTGCTGAGGAGCTATCGAGTATTGATGATTACGAGCCTGCTGAGTCCGAGGCATGGACGACACTTCCATCGCAAGGCGTGAGCGATCTGGAACATACGAAGGGCAGCAACGCAGGTCCGGACGTCGAGGCAGTTGCAGCCGCAGCCTCCGTCGATGATCCAGCCTTGGACACACGTGAGTTAACCCAGGAGGTGCTCGACAATGGGCTCAAACCTGAGAAGCACGATATTGCCATCAACCGCTGGGGTGCTTCGATCAAGAGGCCTGGCGCAGACAAGGACGCGGAGGGATGATCACTCGTTAGCGGCGACAGGCTCAGAGACGATGAGTCGGATTGAATGATCTAATCGGGCAAGTTCGAGATAAGGTCAATGATTTCGCGCTGGTTCTTCAATTAATCAACAGGCTGGGTCGATGCGATGTGAGATACCAGGAGGGCATGCACTCAAACATTGGGCAGCGAAGACGAGTACGGGATCTGTTCTAAGCGATAGTTCTCCATGACGTTGTGCAGTAAATTGAGGCATTCGAGGGGTAGGAAGGAGGAGGATCAGACACTTCATCCGGATACTTTCTACAAAGTCTACGCAGGTTCGGTACGGCAACCCTTCTTTGAGTTCTGGCACTGTTCTTCTTCTCAATCATTTACCTCTTGTTTTTGCAACCTTTCACTACGCAGTGACTAAGTCATGAGTCCCTAACTTATTCCTTGTATGGGCCTCGCGGCAACAGGATCTGGGAATAGCTTACTTGCTTCCCTCCACCTGCCAGAGTATGCCCAATTCTCTCATACGAACGATTAGACTTGAGTCTCCAACGAAATTGCTAGTCTCAGTTGACTAGTTCCCGATCTCAAAACGGCCATAAATTCACTCGGCAGATAAAGCCCGTTGGACAAGGTGCGAAATAGCCTGCAACTACATCCAGCCGGGAAAGAGAAATAGCTAAGGGACGACCTAAATACCTGAGTGTTCGCCAGGAGAACCGCCAATTCGTAATCCTAACTCCTTGATATTCCAGCCCTATTCGATAGACGTTTGAGGGATATGCAAAACAAGCGAGACTGAATCGTAGTCGGACAACTCACGACAAATGAGTCAAGTCTGACAAGCAGAAGAAAAACTCTGTCTCTTTCGGTAACCTTCAGCTTTCAGCTTAATTCAATACATGTCTCGGACTTGATTGGCAAACTTTTCAGTAGAGTCGGAGACAAAAATCTCCAACGTATCTCATGACTCCAACTCTATACGGAGGTACATGTGCTAATACAAATAACAAGAATGGCCCGGATGCAGAAGGATCCCTGTTCCTGCCGTAATCCTTCTGACCAGTACGGACCGCCTGAGCACGCCAAACACGGGAAGTGTTGGTGATGATTGCATAGCGATGGAGGCAATCATCTTCCAACAGTCGTCGAGCTTGTGTGAGCCCGCTTGCTTCGAGTACACGCGCACTGTACACCAGGATGTGCGCGTTCAAGTGGCGTTGATACTATAGGCAAGTCAACGGCTTCGTCATCAATGACCCAATGCTACCAGGAGGCTGAGACGAATTATCTATTCTTAGATTGGGAGAAATTTTCCGGAAGAAGGCTTCGTAGGTCCAGAAACGGAGAGTTGGAACTCTGAGGAGTTTGTCAACTCGAGATGACATCATGTAGCAATGATGTTCAACGAGGCAGCTAAATATAATCTCACTGTTCGCCATTCAAATCACATATAACGTGCCGAGACACGTGCGAGTGTATTTGTGAACAAGTGTCATTAGATTTGACGAGTGATTTGGTACAGATAGTGCATTGAGGAAGATGAGATAATCGGGTTTGGTAAAGGAATAAGGAGAGCAAAGATTACCGACTGAAGAACCTTAGAGCTATCCATGGTAAGTTATGTTTATGACTCACACTTGTCAAAATCTCGCTTGCTGGTGCTAGTTGGACAATCAGGACTGCGACAAAGAACAGGGTAGCCTCTGCATCACATCGCGGCTAACTATGCCAACGCAACACCAAAGCTCGAGCAAAAGTCCAATATATTTGGGATCGACGGTGTTAAGATCAAGGAATTTGAGTGCATAACCTAGTCAAATTGCCAACGCATCGGCCACAGGGTATCAAGACCATCCAAGTCTGACTCTGCCATAATCACGAGACTATGCAAAGGTAACACCCGTTCATTCGCAAGCACACCCCCTGTGCCTTACATCTTCTTCCTTAGTTAGTAGTATGTCTTCGTATCAAAAGTTTACGACGCCCGCTCCCGTAGACTGAATGATGGGGGTGGGGACAAATACCAGGGTAATCTAGATTGTAGTCTACCTGCTAGGTGAGCCGGAACACAAAAGAAGCGTCTATTCCGTTGCGGAGCACGCGAAGATTCAGAATCTTTGCATCACTCATACACAATCAATCATGTTTATTTAGGCATGCAATATGAACACGGGATATCCTAGAATGTGGCGCTCTTTCGGATCCCCTGTTCCATAAACTTGACCGCAAGTTCGTTGCCGGTTATACATAGTAGAAGCAGCCCCCTTAGGTTGTATTGGCTACATCATACTGTGATGAGGCCCGACACGGTCGCATGTCTGGCCTGTACACATGGGTCTTAAGTCTCTCAAGTTGCTTCCTCTGAAATAGTGTTGAAATGGCCATACCAATTGATCCCAGTTCGATTGCCAACACGTGGGGTTATGCTGTAGGGTCTTGCCCTCTGCCTAGCCTTCGTGTTAGCCAACTACAAAGCGTTGCCATATCTTCTCCCTGTTCTTTTCGGCGATAATGTGCATCTTAACTAGACACAGTGGTAAAGTGACCCCTTGCCGCACTCCCCATAACAGTTGGCCGTGTACGTAAAGTGGTCGATCTCTGAACACACTCTTCGAGGAACTTCCAAAAGACGGCTGAAAATCTTTTCACTCGGTGCTTGTCCTCCATCTCTTGACCAATATATCCACAACGCCATGGCCACACCAACGGGCCACAATATTGGAAGAGAAAATGAGGATCCTACCGGCTCTCAGCCTGCAATCACTGGCTTCTGATTGTCACAACGCCTTTTTCGTGGGACACATACTCGTGCTCCTGAGTTCTTATAAGACGGTCATACTGCCATCCATGTTATTCTGTGTCTTTAATTCCAGTCAGCCAAGCAATACGTAAGAAAGCAAGAGTCCATCTAAGGAGATATTTGACCGCTAACCCAAATTCGCTTCTGACTAGGCCATATTTACTTATTTGTCACTGCCTCAATTTACATTCAAGCCTGTCCTAAATGGGGCAGTAAACAGCACATGTCGTCTTCAAAGAAAGCGCCAAAGCTGGCGTACGAAAGAACCGTTCAATGCCGCCCTTGCGATCAAGGGTGTTACTCGCCTAAGACTAACTCTTCATGCCTCAACTGTGGCGACCAAGTTCCCATTCCACTATATATCGTCGAAAGGCCATATACACTACAGGCAATCGCGGAACTCGACACTCAGGATTCCGTAAGAAGAGTTGTGGAAAAGCTTGGCAACCCCACAGTTCCTGCATCTTGCCCAGTCGCTTCGGTCGTCAAGTTTGAGTTGTCTGATAATTCCATTTGTTCTATTGTTTTGGTAGTGGACCTGAAGCCCGGTATGACGAACACCTCGGAGTGTGCCCTCGAGAACGACCCAGCCACATTTCTTCACCGATACATGCAGTAAGTAAATTGGCCGACATGCCGTACTCGTCATTTTTTTTGTCTTTTGTGCTCATCACCCAAGCAGAATCATTCTCCATGTGCTAGACGGCCATAGAGCTATTATCGGCAGCTCAGAAAGTAGATCGTTGGAAATGGTACAACTTGGCAGTTCGGAATCATTGGACGAAGCAACGATCCCATCTTGGAGTGATGCTTGGTCGATACGAATGCATGATCAAATTGAAGGAGAGCTGGGTGGGTTACATGAGGTCATGTCATTTGAAGCCAGTCAAAGTTTGTCCCGTGGATCTTTGAATAAGTGGGCGTTTGAACCAATTCGTTCTCTTCCAATCCCTCCTTCTGTCTCCGGAAAGGTCATTCCCTGGCTGTACCATTTCCAACTGATCAAGCTCGATAACCAACTGATCAAGCTCGATAACCAACTGATCAAGCTCGATAACCAACTGATCAAGCTCGATAACCAACTGATCAAGCTCGATAAGCATCCGTCTTATGTTGGGAATTGAGTCACTTTCTTGTTGGCTGCTGGTATGTCGCATATTTACACCTCAAGGGAACTAGGAGTCGCCGGGACACTTCGCTCCGTGTCTACTATAGAACTCGAACTTGAATGTAAGAATCAATGCGGCTTCCCGCTTTTATGAAACATCTTCATTGCGTAATTAACAGGAGAACCGCCAATTTGTAATCCACGCTCCTTGGTGATGGGCAATTTTGGTTTGCTGAGATTCCAGTCCTCATCGCTAGACGTTTGAGGGGCATGCAAAACAAGCAAAACTGAATCGTAGTGATATGGGCCGCTCAAACATGTCAGACACAGGAAGTGTTGGTGATGATCTCGTGGCGATGGAGGTAATTATCTTCCAACAGTCGTCAAACTTGTGAAGCCGCTTGCTTCGAGTACTTGCGCAAGAATTTTGACGTTATACACCAGGACGTGCGCTCCCAAGTTCCATGATATTACAGACAAGTCAATGGCTTCATCATCCATGAGACACTCAATGCTATCGGGAGGCTGAGACGATTTAACTATTAACTTCAGAGGAATTTTCTGGGGACTGTTTAAACGAGGCAGTTAAAGACGGAGACATACTACATATTCTCACCATTCGCCATTCAAGTCAGATATAACCTGCCGAGACACGTGAGTATACATCGCCAGAAATAAAAAGAAAGGCCATGTTCGAGGTCGCTCTTTGCTGATCCAAGCTGGTCCCGAGGGGGCTTTTATCACATGACACTAACGTCCTGCGCATCAGCCTTATCCCAAATCCTTGGTGCCTAAACATTGGTCAGATACACAGTTGTAAACGTCTTTGTACCTTTACGGTTATACGAGGCTGGCGAAGTTGAAGAACCAACAGCTTTTCTTCAAGGTAAGCCTCGTACTATTCTATTCTTCCGAAAAGGAAAACATGATGCTATCTCATTGCAATTAAGCCATGTCTGAGCCAACGGAGCCACCCTCAGCCGTCCAAGACCAAATTTGACGCCAAACTCGTGGCGAAGCCTATCAGTGACGAGTTTTCAGTAAGACCTGAAGTATCTCATATCCCTATGGGTAATACAAAATTGATAATAACTAGCCTACTTTGTGAGACAGGATCTCATTACAAGTTAGTTTGCAAGTGAAAAGGCTCCCTAGGGCAAGGTTGCTTTGTCTCGTCAGCGTAGCGAGGAGAAATTAACGCAGCTCCCTGTTGTTACAAAGCCTAATTTATCAATCACGCATGGCAGACAGCTTATACACAGAGGGTGGATTTTGTTGCGAAGGCTTCACTCAAGGTCAGGATTATTATACGTGTACAATACGCTCAACACAAATGGTAGAAGGACGAGGTTGTTTTATTCAGAGATTGAGGAGACATCTCCACGAACAGTCGCAAAACACTCTCTTCCGGTTTTATGCAGCAATGAGTACCTCAGTACTACCGTGATATCCTGTCTCAGAAGGGGGTGGCCCTCCGTTCATGGGGGTACCACCGATAGTGTGTAAAGCGAGTCCCCCAGAGCCACGATCCATTATAGGCTGTGAAATCTCAGATACGTCGAGTATGAAGCGCTCGATGAATTTGCGAAAGTCTGGTAGTGAACCGCAGATGATGGCGAAGCTGACCTCAAAGATCAAGCAGACTGTTATCTGAGCCAACGCGAACGTCGTGTCAGGTTTTTTGAGACCGGTAATCAAGATGGCCAGCCGGGCCACAGTAGCCCCCAGTGTGAGTAGGCCGGTGCTGAAAACTCCCACTAAAACCACTTTCGTCTTCCACGGCATTTGGAGTCTTAGGGTGATGTCAATGGTGAGAAATATGAAGATGAGATCTACCAGACACACAACAATCGCGTGTAGGATATGAAAGGGATAGCTATTTATGCAGTGAGCCTCGGTGGAAATCCTAAGATTCCATATTGCTTCAACCGGCCGGCAAGCAAACAGAAGACCGAACCATACCGCGATGGACGGAACAATGATGGGAACGACCGCGCCTCTGATGACACGACGATGCCATAATGCATCCGCTATCTTACCGTAGATGATACAGAGGCCCAGCCTCGCGAGGGCGGCGCCCAGGATGCCCAGTAGGATGCTAGCAAGGATGAGCTTTTTCTCCCAAATAGCATCATCCATAGACATCTCCCAGACGTGCACGCCCAGGACGCCCTTGTCTAGGCAAATGAAAGTAAGAATTCCAGAAGCTAGCGTGAGAATGCTGGCGAGAATGATTGTATCTTCCATCAGAATCAGCAGTAGTCTCAGATGCTGCCCGCACGAGCAATGGATATTACTTACAATGCTGAATGTGCCACTTTCCGCGGATGTAATGTGTCGCGTAGAGACTTGGTCCTAAGATCACAGGAACAGTAAGTGCAATACCAAAAGCGCAGTAGCTCGCTGTGACAGTCGCTATGTCCCTCTGCGGATTGGTAAAATTGACATGAGAGCCGTCAGGCGGTGCCAACCATACTTCAACGCCGTCGACCGTAATCATTGTGTTCCGGATGGAGGATAAGTATTCACATAAACAGTAAGCGCTAAGGTGTAAGAGAAGGATCCAGGAATGTTGTGCGTTTGCTACTTCCTAAGTGTTGGATGAGAGGGATTCAGTCTTGAAAGCTGCAATCTGGGTTCTTTATTTTATTAAGATCGACCCGCATTATTGAATTTTACTACATATACGAGTCTCATCCCCGAAATTGTTCTCCGTCTTCCGTATCTAGGATGGTAGGGTAATTGCTTATTCGCGAGAGAAAGCTCACCAACGGAGTTACGATCATGAGACCGGGTCTGCCAACCTAAAACATCCATGTCGTCTGTAGGATCCGCAAAAAACAGAAAGGTGCCCGCCCTGGCTTACCGAAAAGGTACCCGGAACGCCAGGAGCTTTATCGTTACCAAATGGTGGCGCTTGAGTTAAGTTGAGGCGACTCCACTGAATGGAGAAAATCTCCGTTGAGATAGCTAACCTGGCTGGAAGTGGGATGCATGTCGGCCAGGGATGCTTCGTCTACCCTTGACCCGCCATGCCAGTCTTCAGTCATATCTCTTGTCGAGCAAAACCAGAAGTGGGCTATTTTCTAGCTCCATGCTGGCCTATCGGGTAGGGCCCCCGTCCTGATGACACCATCTTCGTCGCTTTAGCGATTGCAAGGTCCAACTGTGTCTTGGCGCGTCCCTGCATGAGGTCTTCCAATGACAGCAGGGGCTCAACCAAACCACGGGCACGACGTGAGATGAAGTATTGGAGTTGGCACACTACACAAGCGCTTATGCTAGATCGTTGCCAATCTCTCCGGGTGCGCGCTTCCGTTCATGGTCCCAATATCGTCGTAGCGTAACGACTCGCCGCAACGGCCATAACTAACACTGAATTTTAAACCTCAATGCGGGCCGCCTACACATCTCCTGTTCCATGGATACCTTCCCCATGATGCCCACGGTGGACTGGCATGCCCAACAGATGGAAGCGAGTTTCATTACTGTTGTGGCTTGGCGTAACATCATGGTCGGGAGTCAGCCAGAACCACGGGTACGATGGAACTGACACGCAGTCTATCCATTGAGATATTGTTTCTTACAAACAAGCCAGGCTTTTGTTACCCAATACGTGATAATATACCACGTAAAATGGCTAATAAAGAATTTATTCCCGCGAATCAGGCCACTAATACTTAATTGAAATCAAACATCTCACCCACATTCTTGTTCTGATCGATCCGAATTCAATGGCATCAACTGCTTCGCCGGTCTGAAGAAGTACCTTTGGGTTATCCTATCTTGGAACGGCCTTAGTGGAAAGAAGGTTTTTGACTCATATAATTGGTCCCTATTTGTTTTCTCGCATTGTGGCTCAGCAATGCTTGTATGGCTACAATATGTGTAACTTGCTAATTCCTCAAATTCACTATAGACTACCGCATGCAAATAGGCATTGACCATCAATATGCTAGAAAGATCCTTGTCGGTTAGAAGGTCGTTGAAAGGAAGCGATAGCTTGTAGTACCGCAGTAATCGAAACCATTCAGAATGCTTGTCGGTGGATGCTATCGGCCAAACTTTGACCATATCTTCTGCTAAAGCGATGAGTAAACTGAGTTGTCTCCGGGTATCGTCGTCCGGCTTGTGATCTCCCGAGATCTTGTCGAACTTCCACGTCTCGTCACTGACATGTCCTCACAAAGCCAGAGTAGTGCTAAGGAGGCGACCAGTGCTCTAGGTTCTATGTGCCGGAATAAGCCTCTTTTTTTCTTTTTCTTTTTCTTGAATTTCACAACCATGCATTGTTTTCTCTTTGCCCGCCAAACCGCTGTGTTACCTGTTGTGGACTTAACATAGGCCAAACAAAGCACCATAGGAAGAATCAAGTCGCCACGCCCTGCCCGCGTAATAGGTGACTACATTATTTCAAGATATTTTGTTTTGCTTGCCGCATCATTGCTATATCGTAGGAGCATTACTGTACTGAAACTGTGTTAGCATACTACTGGGGCTATGTTAACATGAATGGTGTTAGCTCTTGAGGAATTACACCATCTCGACGTTAGCATAGATAAGCGTTAATGTCTAACATATTGAAGCACCGTATTCTATCATGTGCCCTGATTTGACTAAGATTTCGTATCAAGACGGCATTAATTGTCGCATAGCGTCTGAGCATATCATGTTACCATGGTATCCAGTGTTATCATACGCTCATGTTAGCACAGTACCCATGTACGCTAGTGCAGCCACTAATGTTAACATGGCCTCTAACATTCCATTACCCACTATGTTAGCGCGACTTTGTATGGTACGCTAACATTGCTGGCCATATTAGCACACCGTACTTCATCTTACTGCCAACCAACAATATACAGGCCAGCATGGTCTATCATAGCAGGATTCCAGTTCCATATAACATAGAACTGCTCTGGTCGACTCTTTGTCCTGTTTTCTCACCTATATCGCTACCACACACCACTATCTGCTAGCATCAGTTCTATTAACACAATACGACAGTCTTCCAATGGCTTGGAGAACAGGTTTCGGCACGCTACCATCGCTCATTTATATGGATATCAATAACAAGGGTAGGCCCCGACCAGAGTAAAAAGGCCATCTAGAGATATTGCAGTAGAGATAACATAAAATATAATTAAAACTCACTCCAAGGTGCCTGATAGCTACCATACCTATTCAGACTCTTAGCCATTCTAGTATCCCATCCTGATGTCCTGTTACCTTCGGATGTCCATCCCATATTGATGTTATAATGCCATGCTCTTTTGCGCCTGTGTCGATGCTCCAGTCCAACTTTACACCATTTTCCTTACTGTCGTGATATCCGTTTAGTGGAATGGAGTCGTGGTGCTCCTCTTCCATGTTTTGGTTCTTCCTCCGGGTTCTTTTTCCATACCCCGGACCTTGCTCAGGACCTCGAATTCACTCAGCGTTGCTCGAATCATCCTTACCAGCTTTCTCAAGTTGCGCAGCCCCATAGTCAGCATCGTGTTGTGCCTCTTCCCTTTCAGTGGTGTCTTCCTCCTGCGCCTTTTTGGCCCACTGTAGAACGAGCTCCAATTCTCGGGCCTTGGCCTCGGCCTCTTGAACATTCTTCTCGATCATTGCGACACGTTCTTGGTGCAGATCATTCATCTGAACTTTAAGGTCCTTGATATCTTGATCAACCTGTGTCTTCGACTCGCCACGGAAGACTTGTGGCTCGAACCTCTCCTTAAGCTTGCAAACTACTTCAAGGGCGTCCAGAAACTGCTCCCGTTCTTCTTCGCTGGTCCAAAAGTCGCCACCTTCGACTAATCCACGAAGGTCGGCCATTTTTGAGCCAAGTTCTGTTCTAAAAGTCTCGCGATTTTGCATCTTACTGCGGGCATTTTTCTTGCCTTGGATGCTTTCTTTGACCTGTTGGATCCGCTCTAGAATCTCATCCTTGATGAGGGGAGAATTGTCAGAGCTTGACGCGGGCGCTAGAGAATGGGCTCCAGACACTAGAGATTGGTGGTCCGGGGGCTCCAGGGTCGACAGCTTGTGCGACGATGAGGTCTTGCGGTTGAGATAAGGAGAAGGAGGGAGCCTGTCCCGCCATTTCTGCCTTTCTTTGGCAAGGTCCAAATCTTGTGGAATCTGTTTTCCCATGACTAAGTGTTCGATGGCGGAGATGACAAAGACACCGCAGTTATACTCATCCCTTTGTGTAAAATCATCCTTTAAAGATCAGCCAGCATTCGAATTCGGGCCCGATTCATCCAAAACCTACAATCAAGAGAAGTTTGGTATCTCCTAACACCTCCTTAAGCGCCTTTTCGATGCTCTGGGTGCGATAGGCGTCTGCTAGACTGTCGTAATGCTCCGCTTTGACACATCTGCCGTTTTCTTGATAAATGACAACCAGCGACCAGTGTTCGAAGGGCAAGGCCGTCTTCACCGGAACAAAGACTATGCTGGAGGCTTTTGGAAAATTGCCGTGAAGCGTTTTTCCCTCGTCATTGACTCCCTGCACATCGAGCCAAAGTGGATGCCGCGAAGAAAACTTAGATTTATTCTGGGAAAGCAGAATTTGCCTGACACTCCGGTCGATACTCTCATCGCAAAGCCACGCAGTGGGGTCCGATAGTTTCTGTTTGGCCCTGTCCTCGTCTTCAATCGGATGGAGAGATGAGGCGGCCAACTGCGAGTCGTGGTCACTGCCCTCTTGTAGAAGATCAACCAACTCTGCTGCACTCGAGTCTTGGGCGGGCATAGTCCTCTTGGATCGTCGTAGCTTGTTTGACATGGGGACTAAGGCATTTTCCAGAGGTCTCTTGAACTTGACCTCTGCAGCCATGTTGTCAATAGTTGGTAAGTCATCAGAAGGCTCGGCTTTGGCGGCTTCCTCAGGGTCAACGCCACAGATGTCTTTGTCAAACCTGCCACCCTCTTTTCCGCGTAAGATAGACCTATCCACTGACCTCTGAAAGCGTCTGTCATTTTTGATACCTTCAAGAACCTGTCTACAGTTCGTTTGCGTGAGTGACCCTCCAGTTTTGACAGCTTCGCTAATGTAACCACCAGGCTCATATAGTTTCTGCAGGTTAATTCCAAAATTGAGGCAGAGGACCGTGATGCTGTGAAGTTGATTAATAATGCGCTTGCTCGGTAGGAAGGTCTTGATGAAGGGCTGCTTGACCCAACCAGCCTGGCCATTCGGCCAATACTTGTTCATGAACTTGACATGGTCGACTGCCACGCGATCCTCGTTGGTCTTCGGGACGGTGTACCAATCAGGTACTGTTTGGACTAGGCCCTGCTTCTGGGACGACATCGACGCCGAAGGCCAAGTTAGGTGGGAGCTAGTGTTGGAGCCGGCGTTGGGGTCGAAGTTGAAGTCGATGTTAAGGCCGATGTTGGCGCTGTGTTTGCTTCGGTGGTGGAGCCGAAGTGGGGCTTGTTGGAGGCGGAGTAACAGGCATTGGCTCAACACGTGAGGAAGAGGGCTGAGGTTGATCTAATCGGTGTCACTCAGAGTGAAACGAAGGACGGCTATTAGGAGGCATGCGATTGAGCGTGCGTGTGTTGAGGATGGAGGGAAAGGAAACGTGCCGCGGAAAATTGCTGAAGCAATTGCCTCTGTTGTTCAGGGGTAGCCGACGTGAGCTTGTGCAGCCTCGTAGCCTTATCTGTAGGTTAGTAGGCTATCGATAAGACTTCCTAATACGGAAATCATCTGATAACATACCTCGGTTTTTGCATCAGGGGGCTTCAACAGCACCACGAGTATTAATACAGCAGAATAGCAAATTGACATGCTTTAAGATTTGATATTTGATTGCATTCAATGAGTGAGGCACTTGGCAAGATTGTGGGCGGTATCCAGGGTGTTCAAGTCAGCTTCGTCATGTTAACCCCACGTACATACGTCCAGCTACATGTTAGACCCGCCGACGGGATAAAAGGCTCTGGGCTATCGACTTGGCTTAGATAGAAACTTTTCTCCCGATAAGTGAGCAAGCCAATCGTTATTGGGTTGCTTAGGTGATGATTGGCTTGCTTAGCATCCCATCATTATTACAGGATACGGTGAATCTGTTACCCCGTAATCCCTCCCAGGTAAAGGGTGATTGATTGATGCTAACGCGACCCATGTTAGCGGCCATGTAATAACGATTGGTGGATGTTAGCGGTTGAAGTTCGGCTGTTAGGAACCGTACCCAATGCGACCTGAGGGAGGTTAACATCAAGATTATCATATATGTTAACTCACCAGGTAACAAACGCGTGCACGTCTCTATATAGGTTACACAACCAATGGGATCGAAGAGTGGGTGCCACTTAATATATGCTGAATTTGGGGGTCCAACTTCATGCGCAAAGTGGGTTGATCAGGTATATGCGATTATCAGCATCCTTATGGATATGCTAGATATACGAGGGTACGTAGAGTACGTACGATGAAAGAACGAAGAGGAACGGAAAAGTTGTTTTGTGAACATATTTGATGAGACAGCTTCAGCAAGAGGCGTATGAGACAATTGCCCTGTTCTATGCAACAAAGACTGCCTCAGAACGATTGTGTTATTTTGAATTCTCAGAAGGGGGCTCCTTGGTATTCATTTGGGTACACCAACGACGCGTAAACGTAGTCTCAGAGCCTGAGCTTTGGTTCATCAAAGGCAGTGAGTTTCAGCACGTGCTGCGCAAGAAGTTTTCGATAAATTTCAAACTTTTGGTATTGAGCCGAAGATGGCGACGAAGCTGGTCTCGAACATAGCGAAATGATGTTAATTCTGTGTAGCTTATACTATAGGAAATATCAACAAAAAAGACAATACTACGAGAAAAAAGAGAGTCAATCTTTCGCACTAAACTTCCAGCGTCCGAACGAACTTAACAGTTAGTCGATCAGTATGTTGCTTTCATTGTTACCTGTCAGTTTTGACGGGCCACCTCCTTTATGATTTTGTGAAAGAGCTCAAGATGCCGTTGCAGCAAAGGTTTTTCAGAGCTGCATTTCTGATACGCCATAACTTCTTCGGGGCTGTAATGCAGTTCTAGCAAGCAAGCGGCAGCATAGATAAACTGCGTCTGTGAAGCCTTACGAACATCATCAGAGTCCCTCTGAACTTCATCAGAGTCCCTCTTCTCTAACTTGTATTTAGGGTTAAATTCCAATGGTTTCATGATGGACATGACAGTCTTGAACATAAACTTCGTATCCTCAGGAAGCTGCGGCGGCTTTGAGAATCTCTGGATATTCAACTTTGCCTCACAGGCCCTAATCCGGCCATTTAGTGTATCAGGTAAAGGATCCAGCGGCAGTCGTGATTCAGTTTTTGAAAGGAGCCATTCAACGAGCCATTTAACTCCGTGCCGGTGGTAGTTCCTCATAGCCTTGTCCGAAACGCATTTGATACAAGCCCCCCCAGCGTCAGCTCCTAGAGCGCGGAATAAGAGGTAACAAGCTCGTAGTAGAGTAGTAGTGCATTTAAGGGCATCGTAACCGCAATGGCCATCGTCTACCATTGCCCTCCTGAAGGCCAAGCCAACCGAGGTCAAGTTTGCACATATCGCGTCTCTGGCGTGCCCATGTTTGCACTCATTCGGAACTTTTGCTGTCTGACGCTCGCGTTCCCCAGTAGAAGTTCCAATATCGGATCCGTCTTCATGGGATGTCTCCGCGATTCTGCCCTCGCATTCTGAGAATGGTGGAGTCTTGGGCAGCTCATAGGGACCTCGTCCAGCTGATTTCAGAGCAAATGCATAGCAAATATTGCCCAGCATTTTGATTGGGTCTTCCAATATAGCTTCCATCGAGGCCTGGTATCCTAGAAATGCGAGGCACTTGATGATATATAGGACAGCTGCGTCACCAGGCTTTCTGGTTGCCCAGTATTCAACCCCGGTTCTCGCTGCGGGGAATTGTTGAAGTGAACGATGAACATCGTAGAACGATAAATCATCAGGGACTCCTAGATGAGAAACCCATCTTTCAAGCTCTGTATACTCCTTCAGCTTGGTACTGTATACCTTAGGCGTTCCTGGGCAAGGACTTTCGACAATTTGATGTCTATCCCTGACCTCAGCCAGCTGAGAGATACCAGAGGTGCAATTTCCAATGAATTGTAAATCCAAGCCAGAAATTGGGGGGTCATCTCCTTTGTGCTCTTGGCCACAATAGTTTGCCAGAGCTTCGACCAGTTGTGGGTAGCATATATTGCGGCTGATGGCGCGTCTTGGGCTACTGGGACTCCCCTCTGCCAGTGTGTCACTGTGAAGGGATATGAGAACATTGAGGTGGCTTGCAACGTCATCGAGAGCTATGTTGCAGGGAAGCGTATAACTATGGCGCCCCAATGCTTGTGAGGCGAATATCAGCGCGCAACTGTCGAAGTCTTTCTGGGGCCAGTCCAACCACTTTGGCATAGGCGATTCGTAGTGTTCCAGCAAACATAAGCAACCCCAGATGCTCAAGTTTGAGTTGTTGAACCTCGACCGATCTTGTGAGTATTGCCGAATATTGCAAGATTGCTTGACGGGTTGAACATGCTGTCCCAACGTATGGCTAGATTCTGGACACCGACTGAGTGACTGTCCCATGGACTGGACAAGCCATATCCTATGTCCTTCACTTCCGGACGACCGAATATGTTGAAGGTGGGTCTGGGGATCTATGTAGGGTCGATGCAATGCTGAGTAGAGCCATATAGCCTCCAGTACCTCTCGATTGAGATGCTTTTCGAGGGGTACTTGGGTTGCTTGTGCCAATGATTGTCCCCCGGCGTCATTAAAATGCCGAGATTGACGGTTCATCTGTATGCCCAGTGGGATTTTCATGGTGAGAAGAGATTGGATCGGGCATAAGTTCGAAGGTTGCTCTGAGCTGATGAAGGAGGAAAATGGCTTGTATTTAAAGAGCAAAGTTTCGGGTGACAGCGACTACTAATGCCAGTACAGACAGGGTTGGGCGATAACCTTGCTCCCCGCAGAACTCCACGAAGCCTGCCCTCCCCCCCCCCTCTCCCCCCTGTTCAGCTCTCGGACGATTCCCGCGCCGTCTCAAATATGTCATGGTGCATCCGGCTCCGCGCAATACTGAGATCTGCAGTTTAGCAAAAGCAAGCATAATATTGAATCAAAACCACACTCGTATTGATTGCCAGACTAGGTGGACCTTCCGGGCCGCCAAACACCAGCCGTAATCCCACTGGACTGTAA
>JAAOAN010000507.1:0-52018 GCA_013396205.1 Fusarium mundagurra | reverse complement strand
GGGGGGGGGGGGGTGCACAAGGACAAGGAGTGTTTGAGAGGCCAGTAATAGCAGAAGTAATTAAACCTTGTGTACGAAGAAATACGTAAAGAGGTGCTTCTGGCGGTAAACATCGACTCTGAGTTGCCAAGTTACGCAGCAGCATGTGCATATTACTACGCTATGGAGTACCATAGGATGCATTGAGTTTGGAAGAGGCTATTGACTTTAGCTAAGTTGACGTGAAACATGGGACGGTACGAGGCTGGCAGCAGTGAAAGGCTTGTGATGACAAATATTTCTTAGCTACTACTGGGAGATGCATGCCCAGGTAACTTTTTCCAAATCATGGATAGCGTTGATTGTGCTCACGGGCTGTCCCTTATTAGTGAGTTCATCACGGGAGGCAGATTGAGTTTCTACCAGTTTCAGAGTTAGAGCCAACCTTATTACGGAGTAGTTGCATGACTAAAAGAATCGGGACCAGAGTAGCATGCTGGAGAGGCATAAAATACCTATGTCAGCTCATATTAGATCTTGAACTGATAATGATGAGCGACGTGTTTTCAAAACAGAATCAAACGGAGACTGATCTATTGACAAGCTTGTTCTAGTGACATCTGGAGCTTGACATGGATGTCTGAGGGTAAAGTTTACAGGTATCTTTGGCCTTTATCATCCTTGTCATAGACACTCAGTCTTGTGACAGTACCTTGGTTCCAGGAGATTTCCATCACAAAGCGAAAATTGAACTTTAGGTCGTATGTATATCCAATATAGTAGTAGGTGCTATCGTGCCCTGTGACCTCATCGACTTGTACCCTCCTTAATTGATCAAAAGCATGCGTTTCTCATCCACTCCCCACGGATCTCAGAACAAATTACTCTAATCTCCTCCTATTCAACTCTCCCTTGATAACTACCCTCAAAATCACAACACATCATACCATATCATTTCGCATCACGCATACAAGGACATCTTCTGGCATGTATCGTCGGTTTCGTTGATGTGGCTTGAACCTTTATTGTGGCTTCTTATAAGCCGCAGTCTTCAAGTCCATAGGCGTCGACCTAGGCTGAGAATCAACCACCTAGCATGTCCTAAAATGATGCTTTATGAATAGGCCGAACGCTTCCCTCTTCATAACTCGCACAGGACATTCGGTGGACAACGCTAAAGCACAAAATCCTCTCAAGATACACATCCACCAACATGAGAACAAGGATCGTGACCATTCCCAAGGCCAAGCCGTCGGAAAGGCGGTTGGCTGCACCTTGTCCGACCCAGGCCATCGGATTTTATCCCAGCGCTCGGTCGTTAGGCTTGAGCTAGCTCACCCACGTCGTTGGGACCGCCCGAAGCCCCTTGATGAATGAGAGGGATGAGGGACCAGGGTCTCGACGGGAGTTTGTTTTGCGTAGGTACCCGAAGTCATTTGCAGGCTCAGAGGAACTACCGTGGCCAATGGCATCTCCTTGCATAACTTGATACAACGCTAATACCGAAAGTACCTTTGAAAGGGTTTAGTAAACGCCAGAAGGTCTTTTCCGTCCTGGCTCAGAACATCTATGCTTGCGCTGCAATAGCTCCAGCATTGCCTGTTTCCTCACTTTGTCTCCTCACAAGGGGTTACCGATATGCCCGGCCCCATTTATCGGAATATTACCAGTGAGCTAAGGGATCGTATATGCGCGTTTGTCTCTAGTGGACAGCCACATAATTGCATGCTTTTGTCGACATACCTCTTGCTCTTCTCATATCCTGTTACCGGTTTATGCTCTTGGTGAGTAGTTGGTGATTCAGAGGTAGGCAGCTGCCAGATTTATATATGACGTGATGGGCTGGCTGTATTACAAACACGACTCAAAATTCACCTTTTTGGATCCCAGTTCCCGACTGAATGGGTCGCTTCTTGTATACAGGCGCTCTAGACCGGGGTGGTCACCACACCAAGACAGCGCAGCATCCAATGCCAATGACACATCCATCAGCAACAAGCGCTTGTTCCACTTGCAGTTCTTTTGTGGTAGGGCTTTGTGGCTTTGCCAAGAAAGCCGCCGAGAGCTAGATACCCGTCCCAAGCTGCTGGGTCCATCCTCGTCTCATGTCTCCATCCTCTTGGTCCCCTTTGCTAACTTAGCTACCCTGACTGAATCCACTCCTCAAGCCTCGGTCGCACCAGCCTTTCAACTGGCCCTGTCCTTTACTTTACTGCATTGCTCTTCTAGGCTTGGCTCCTTTTCTTCTGGTGTTTCTAGCGGGGATTCCATTCAAGCTTCTCGCCCTTCTCCATTTCCATAACTAGCTTCTATTTCCCGACTCTTCTACCTACTCTAGCTCCTGGTCTCTCCTGACTTCACTGGTACTACATAGCACTTCTTCCTGATGCCGCTCTAAGCGTCCCTCTTAGAGAGACGGATCAGTAGCTAGTGTCGATCGTCTTTTTGCTCCCGTCATTTGTCTCGTGTTTTTTATCCGCGATTACCACCCGCGCACATATTCGATTCATGTTAGTTACCATTGGATTTTCGCTCCGCATCGGTATTCATAATCGACTACCAAGTCGTGCATCAGAACGACTTTCAGGACTTTTCAACCTTTTGGACAGTCGACAGCGTATAGGTCGTTCGCCACAAGGGAAGTCTCAGCGTTTCTCAGCTCCAAGTCGGAGAAGCGCAATTACTCGCAGCATCGGGTTGAGTTGCCTTTTTTCTTCATGATTCCCGCTAAAAGCCGCTTCTGTTCTTTTGCCTGATACTCAGTCCTTATCATACATAACTGTGACTATCTTATGGCGCCTGCTGTAATGGCAGCCCAGTCACCAAACCATGGCAGCATACCTAACTCATCACCTTCAAGTCTTCACCATTTTCAGTTTACTTTCAACTGTTCAGCTTCAAATTCTGGCAGGAACAGTTTCATCGAACCCGATGTATGTACTTCTCTTCTGTACCTTAGCTCAAGGGCGTGCTGACTTTGTGTAGCCTGATGCTCAAGGCATGTAAGTTGTCGAAACCCATAGTGCCCCTTCACCGTGTTAATTCCACCTAACAAGAACCACCAGAGACTCTGAATCTCTCACAGACAGTGTACAGAATTTCCCAGAAGAATTTGGGCGCACATATCATGCCTACCGGGCTGGCTGTAAGCTTTGTCTATCCACTTCACCACCATTCACCCACTAATGACGCCCTTTAGCATATGCGTTTCCCAACGACCAACTAGAACGTGAGCGCCTTGATTTACAGAATGAAGCATTAGTAAAACTTTTCGGTGAGCGCCTTTACTTTGCACCACTGTCAAGGAGGGCACCGCCTGTAAATATCCTCGATATTGCTACTGGTACTGGCGACTGGGCAATCAAAATGGGCGACTTGTTTCCAGAAACAGAAGTCGTCGCAACCGACCTTTCACCAATACAGCCTCGAAAAGTACCCCCGAACGTGAACTTTTACGTCGAAGATTCGTATGTCAACAACATTCAGGCCTCGGGTGACCCTTTGAAAACTCACTTCTTTCTAGCTCTGAGCCTTGGGATTACTCTCAGCCTTTCGATTATATTCATACCCGTGTCACATCTGGCTGCTGGGCTAGCTTCAAGGAGCAGATTGCGGACCAAGCCTTTCAAACACTGAAGCCAGGAGGGTGGTTCGAGTCGCAGGAATACGATGCCCTTATAATGTCTGATGATGGAAGCCTTCCACCGAACGGACCTCTTGCAACATGGTTCCGCGAAATCAACGAAGCTTCAGAATTGATGGGCCGGCCAACCAATGTTGCTGCACATGTTCGTGAGGCATATGTGCAGGCGGGTTTTGTTGACGTTCAAGAGCGAATCTTCAAGATGCCCATGAATGGCTGGCCAAAGGATGAACGCCTAAAGGAACTTGGGCGCATGTGGGAAAGGAATTTCTTGATGGGCCTCAGCGGCTTCTCTTTTACACTTTTCAACCGCGTCTACGAAAGAACTCCTGCGCAGATTGAGGTAAGGATACTGTCAAGGTTTCTGGGACTTATTTAACTGAAAGTCGTAGGTGGCACTGGTTGATGTTCGACGAGAGCTGATCGATACGCGAATTCACGCTTATATACCAATACACGTCATTATTGGGAGGAAGCCATTCCCAGGTGAACGGTTTGTCTCACGAGTGCCATTTACATGAAGGGAAAATACCGGGGACTGGAACGAACTACCACCACTCATTGAGTTTTAATGGCTGAGAAAGGGAGCCTGGCAAACGGTTTAGAAGGACTAATTCCAAC
Organism: Fusarium mundagurra; assembly: GCA_013396205.1. NCBI lineage: Eukaryota > Fungi > Ascomycota > Sordariomycetes > Hypocreales > Nectriaceae > Fusarium > Fusarium mundagurra. Next base: position 47,775 of record JAAOAN010000507.1, on the reverse strand, counting down.
ACTGATAAAGCACCACTACACGAACGATGCATAGCGACAATGGGGGCGACTTTGGCTTTTCATATCCACGATACCCAATAATGTCTATACGATGCACATGAATAGAATAATGTATTGATATGGGTTTTGGTACAATAAGTACCGACCTGCACTTTTGATAGCCGCCTGTCCCAAAGCTCTGGGGTCTGTATTCAATGGCAATGAGATTGTCAGACGACACAACTTTCTTCCAAAAATACTACAGAGGCGACCCGTTTCTTATACACCTGTCTTCTCTTTGCACAAATGTCAAGCTTAATCTCTGTCCTTGAACATTTACTCCGATCTCCTCACGAGCCAATCCAGTTCGCGGGCTTGCTCTTCTTTGAGTAGCTCACGAATTCCTTCTTGGGTGAGGAATGCATGATCGTGGTATTCAAAGCCAGGGACAACCGTCTCTGAGATCAGCAGGCCCCCGGTTTCCTCCCTATTTGACTCGTGGCTGGTATCTGGCTCGTTGGGGAGCAAGTAACTTGCCTTCCAGACATCACCTTCAACGATCCATTGTATACGCTCGCCCCGTTCGACTGCATTCCCGACAATAAAGGACTCGATGCGCCCATCAGGGTGGATGAGTACATATCGTCCCCGTCCACGATGTAAGGTATGAATAACACGGCTGCGGTTGCGATGGAAGTTCCCCTGACTATGGCGTGGGGTTAGTAGGTAGTAAATGGTGGTAGAGAGGCGTCGTGTATCCGCCCTGTAACCTTCACGAGCAGGACCCGAAAGAGTCAGAGTTTCGTGGGAGAGAGCTTCGGATGAATAAGGTGAAGGAATGGTAATAGGATTTGTATCGGTTTGACGGAAGTAGCCCCCCTCGATATGGGGCTCTAAGGATAGAGCCTCGATAAGGGACTTTGACTGAGAATTTTCAGGCTCGGATGAAGAGGTGAATAAAGGTTTGATGGTGCCCAAGTCAGGCTCGCTGTTGACGAGTTCGCCCATCTTGTGATTGGTATCAAATAAAGCAGGCAATCGTTTTGAGAATATGATAGAGGATAAAAATTGCTTTTGGGTTGGCAGCAGTTGAGAGATAGAAAGCACCTTTTATACCCCTGAATAGAGTGAGCAGGAGACTGATAGCGTAACGACAAAGCTTACACACTCGACTATAAGACGTTGAATGTGTGGTTCGCTGCCTTTGCGCCCACACCAATGTAACAGGTTGTTTGATAAGAGGGCCTGCAAAACGAGACCCTCTTGGTGTGATTCAGGATTCAAAACTACTCAAAGAAGCTAGTATCATGTTAGCAAACGATGATGGTGTAAGCCAAAGTCTGACCTCCAGGGAGTGATTACGAACTCAGGCTAGGATAAAGAGGTCCAGAATTGGCTTTTTGATTTTGGCAGGGAGTTTGTACTGAGGTTAGTTTGCTGAGATGATGTCAGGGTTGCTCTGAAATGAGCTACCTGCGGTGAAGATGCTCCATCGCGTGGTGGTCAGGCCAAGCCCGTAGGTTCCGGGTCATATGCCTACAAGAACAAGCCGTTGATTGTATATGACAAAAGTTTCTGTGTGATAGTAAAGCTTGAATCTGGATGTCAGCTGTTGGGTTTGTGATGGGGAAGCAAATTTGTTAGTGTAGTTCGTGATACTATTCGGAAATCCCAAGCAACAGACACACCGACCACTAAATACCTTACGGATAAGATCTCCTTCGTGCGGATGAGTAAAGGTGTGTCAGTTATTAAGTGCTGGGTACCTGTGATGATCAGACTGATCTGTTATTTAAGTATTGGTGACAATTGCAGAGCTATACGCTCGTTTATTCATGAGTAGATGTTGAGCCCAAGGGTCCCTAGAACGGAAAGAAAAATTACAGCGGGCTGCAACAGCTGTCACCAAAGAAGACCATAAAGGTGGAGTCTTCCATCTCATGGAAGGAAGCACTTTGACTTTTGTTTCATTATTGATCTATGAAAATTCATGAAATCTGATGAAGAAAATGAAGCAACTATTTTCGTTGTATTCTTGCTTCTTAAGAGCGTCGATGTGATCACTGCTTCTAGCCGGGGCAGTTAGTCTAAAGACCCACTAAACTTGCCTAAGGTTAGTATCGTTTATCGCTTGATAGGTCCCCGATAGCCGGAAGGCTGCAGACTGATCATGACGCAAACCATGGAGCTTCTTCTAACCTGTGCTGAACAAATAACTATCACGAGACAAAGCAACACACAAGCACACAATCGCCAGCTCCGCGGCCCGCTTGTTTCGTGATATTTGCTCGATCTTATCACTGCTTCTAATTGAAGAGCAGAAGCCGGGATAACAGCACGACAATTGACCGAATCACGCCGGCCGCCGAATCTGACACAATGACTGCCCCTCGTTTACTTCAAAAGTCGTCACTGAGCATAAACCGTCCTACCATTTTCCTTATTCATCGCACCGCCATATCCTCTATCTCTCGTCGTAGGACCTTCTCGCAATGCCATTATCGCGCCCAGCAACATTCCGAACGAGAACTACAAGAGCGCCTACAAGCTGCGCGACCCCTCGTCCCACATCGCGCTGCGCGCAAGTTCACACAAGCGGGCAGTAGTCGTAGTTCGCGTCTCACCGTGATAGCAACCGTTCTCGCCGCCATTGGCTTCTACTTCTACAACTCTCAGACTGTGCCGGTCACGGGCCGTCGAAGATTCAATTTCCTCTCTGATTCTATGGTCGCACGTGCGCATTCGAAAGCAGCTACACAGGTCATTGAGCAGGTCAGAGCGCAAGGTGGTCATTTTCTATCAGAATGGGATCCAAGGACTATCTTGGTCAGGAGGGTAATGAAGAAGTTAATTCCTGTGAGCGGCATGGCGGACCTCAATTGGGAGATATTCGTGATAGCTGATAATGGTACGTTTTGGCGGTCATGTGCAGCGACTGTTGTTTTGCTGACCTTTGACCATAGGAACAGCAAACGCCTTTGTCCTCCCTGGGGGTAAAGTGTTTGTGCATAGTGGTATTATCAACGTCTGCCGCAGTGAGGATGCCCTCGCAGCAGTACTAGGGCACGAGATCGCGCATAATACGGCCTCTCACGCAGCAGAGCGCCTCTCTGCTGCATGGGTAGGAAATCTTACGGCCGGAAGCTTGTTCTTCCTCGCTGGAGCTCTGCCTGGCCTTGCGCTCTTTGGACTCTGGAATGTCGTGGGAGGGTATTACCTACAAGATCTACTCTTCTACCTTCCCATGGGTCGCAAGCAGGAAAGCGAGGCAGACTACATCGGCCTAATGATGATGGCCGAAGCCTGTTATGACCCCCGTGCAGCTTTGGGCTTCTGGCAGCGAATGCACGCGCTTCAGCATGCCAGCGGAGAAGAAGCCCCAGAAATGCTGAGCACTCATCCATCCGTAAGTCTAGCACATATTGCTGAGAGATTCGGGCGAACTGACGAGACGTAGAACGAAAACCGGATTGTAAAGATTAGTGAATGGCTGCCAAAGGCTCTTGAGAAGCGAGCGGAGAGTGATTGCCGTGGAACAGCAGCGTTTGCGGACCGATTCCGTGACGCGATCAGAAGAAGATCTACTACAGTTGTCGTATAATAAGCTGACCAGCATTTATGAGCCGACGAATAAAGGGTATAGAGCGCCAAGATTACATCAGAGTACAGAGAAGCCGCCTATTACAAAGGACCTTGAGTTTTGGTTTAGAAAGTATTTTCTCAGTTTCTACAAATAATCTGGAAATATACATTAACAATCTGGGAGGCAAGCAATGTTTAAATTATAGTAGACTTTGGAGATGCTTGGATACCTTTCGAGGCTGATATGCAAACTTAAAAAAAAAAAAATACATTAACAATCTGTTACAGTAGATAGCTCATTCCTTCAAACTTGGACTCTAATAGTGCCATATTGAGCAATAGGTGCCGACGGGACCAACTGGGGTTTCGAATCGAGGGCTTCCTTGTGAAAGTTGACAATTACCTCTCTGTGATAGGTGCAGGCTACCCGGCTTAGTAGCTTTCCTAGCGCACTTCCCCAGCTCCCCCGGTCCCTAGGCTAGCTAGGCTTCTGCAATGGGTGAAAGTGCGGGCTGCTCGTGACCATGAACCGAGGCAAGCCCCCCACCTGCCGACGGCGCTGCCCCGGAAAGAACTCCTTGTTTCTTTTCCAAACTCATCATAATTTACCTTATTCATTTATCACCTACGCTTTCATCCACAGCTCAATTCTTTCGTCAACTTCTCATATCCCTTGTAACTCGACTTTTATAACTACCTACCTACCAAAATGTCCGAGACTTATACTACCGCTGAGGTTGGAAAGCACAAGGATGAGGCCAACGGTTTCTGGCTCATTGTTGAGAATGACGTTTACGACGTGACCAGTATGGCGACCGAACCCAAACTCGCAGAACAAAGCTGACAAACACCCGCAGAGTTCATCGATGAACACCCTGGTGGTGCTAAGATCCTGAAGCGTTGGTCTGGAAAGAACGCTACCAAGGCCTTCTGGAAGTACCACAACGAGCATGTCCTGGCAAAGTATGGCAAGGACCTCAAGATTGGTGCTGTCGGCGAGAGCGCTAAGCTATAGAGAGATGCCCAACTCTGGGACTCGAAAGAGGCAGTGTGCACTTTTTCTGATTTGATTTAATTTGATTTTGGCATAGCGCATACCACACGTTGGATTAAGCTACACTATATAGGTGGATTTGTATCGAGTTCAAAGTTCTTAGTCTAGAAGCAAGTGGCTTAGATGGTTTCACACACCAGGATATATCAGGCCATTAGAGCAAAGAAACATTCATATGGACCGAGAACTTGAATCCATCGCGTGCCATCATACAAGTCTCTCTGAGTCCAGAAACATTTCTAGGGGACTAACCCACCTTCCAAAAGGAGCATCGGATAAGTTGGCCGAGATAACTACAGGAGTCAACACCATGACAATCATCCATCGTCCATCGTCGAAGGATCGTGCCGCAAGCTGCGGCTTAAGCGGCGAAGACAAGTGGGGGGAGGCTTACATGAACGGTGTGAGATAGCGGTAAATTGAGTGACTCATGTTGTTCTCAAGTTAAACAATTTCTCAGGAGGCATTTATAACATTACCATCATTTTGACCTACATTTTGGCCAAGAATGAGTGACTTATTCAATCTCGACGTCCAACGGACCCGTTTATCCCGTCGCCACGGCCCCGAGCCCGGCTCCGGTCCGGCACCTACTCTCCCCGAGTTATCTGCCATTCAGACCGCTGAAGCCAAGCTTCCTCGGCCTTGTTCGGAGGACTACCTCCGAGGTGTCTCACAGGAAGATGTTGTACGACACATCATGCAGGACATTGTTCCCGCGTGTAACGGCCAGGGCAGTTCGTCCCGTTATTACGGTTTTGTCACCGGCGGTACTCTTCCTATTGCTGAGTGGGCAGACAATGTAGTCTCCCGCCTGGATCAGAACGTCCAGGTCCATCTGCCAGCGCAGACAATTGCGACCACATTGGAGGATGCAGCCTTGGAGATGCTCGTTTCGCTGCTGATACTTGGAGATTGGAAAGGGCGCACCTTCACAACTGGAGCTACGAGCAGTAATGTTCTCGGACTTGCATGTGGACGCGAAGCCATCTTGGAGAAACGCGGGCAGAGTATTGGCGAGGTCGGCTTACTTGCGGCCTGTCTTTCCGCTGGCGTCAAGGAGCTCCAGATCCTCACAAGTGCAGGCCACAGCTCCTTGTCTAAGGCAGCGAGTGTCGTCGGCTTCGGACGAGGAGCTGTGAAGGAGCTGAGACTCAGCGATAGTGAGCCATGGAGATTGGATCTTGAGGCTTTGGAAAGACAACTTCAGAAGGCAGACACCGCAAGTGTTATTGCATTAAGCGCTGGAGAAGTTAACACTGGGCGATATGCTTTAACGGGGATTGAAGAGATGCGTAAAGTAAGGGAGTTGGCAGACAAGTATGGAGCTTGGATTCATGTCGATGGAGGTAAGATCCGCCCTTTTGCAGGATGCGGTTTATTCTAACATCTCAGCCTTCGGTATATTTGCTCGCGCTCTTCCAGAAGAGGACGACTACAAAATTCTTCGTGATCGTGTTGAGGGCATCGAGTTAGCGGACAGTATCACCGTTGACGGGCATAAGCTTCTAAATGTCGTGAGTATCCCATATCATTTCGGCTTGGCTTTGACTGGTATTGACTTGAATCGCTAACTTGGTTAGCCCTATGACTGCGGCATGTTCCTCACGCGATCACCTGCCATCCTTCAATCCGTCTTCACTAACCCCAATGCCGCATACCTCTCCACGGGAGGGGTGTCCACCATTCCCTCGCCCCTGAATATTGGCCTTGAGAACTCGCGGCGGTTCCGTGCCCTTCCGGCATATGCTGTTCTCCTCAGTGAAGGTCGGCCAGGAATGGCAAAGTTGCTGGCCAATATGACTGCTCTATCCCGCCGAGTCGCTGCGTTCTTGAGGGACTCGGAGCACTACGAGCTACTCCCTGACGATGGCGCTGGCTTGGATGAGATCTTCATGATTGTTCTTTTCCGTGCTAAGGATTCCGCCTTGAACAATGAGCTAGTTCAGAAGATCAATGAGACCCGACAGATGTATGTGAGTGGCACAAGCTGGAAGGGAGAGAAGGCTATACGAATGGCTGTGTCCAACTGGATGGTGGATGTCGCCAGAGATTTCAGGGTGGTGACTTCTATCTTGAATCATGTGGCAGAGGGAAAGGTGTTCGACATTAACAACTGCTGAGGTCTAGGTATCAAGAACGGCCGTTCGTGGGTTACAAGGGTTTGAGCAATTGAGGCTGGTTTTGGAATGAACAGACAGTCATAAGTTGACGGTACCATTCGGACTGGTGATCCCGCAGTCGTCAAGGAAGACAAATCATTGTGATATACATGGCCTACAAGATATATGGCTCCAGCAGGTTCAAGGAGAGTTCTTGAGGGGGATGTGTTTGTGTGACAACAGTATGGGATATACGCTGATTTTGAGAGTATGACTATCACCACTCGAGGGAGGACAAGAACGGGCGGTGTGTGGAATAGCTTCGCTCGAAAGAGCTATTGGCTCAACAGATGTTGTTTCTACCATGACATCTTAAGCCTATGCCCATAGAGTAAACTAGCTCGTTGCAGTTGCGCATGAACCACGTCCTTAGGTAATATACCAAACATATTTACTCTTGAACAAAGGGCAATCGAATAGTATACTTCCTCGTCTTTAGAATATAAAGACGGAGTTTGGGTTCCTCCCGAAACATACAATCATCCACCCTCTGATTCTGACTCTGATAGGGAGGGCGATGAATTAATTGATGTATACGAAGTGATCGATCTTACAGAAGATATACAAGATACGTAAGAGCTGGCAGGCAATGACAACTCAGAAGACGAACTCACTGACGGTGTCACAAAGTATTGGGTGCCCCGGCTCCTAGCAATCACACAAGACCCAGCCGTCCGGGAGCAGGAAAACTTCACGATCCTAAGTTTAGGTGTCAGAAATACCTAAAGTAGTCTAAAGGCTGGTAAAGTCTTGCCTAAGTTTATCTAAGTCTGCCTAAGTTTACCTGAGTCTACCTAAATTTACCTAAGTCTTTCTTTTTTTTTTTCTCATTTAGGATGGAGGTCCAGAGATAAGCTGCACAAGATACTGAAGAGCTTGTGGAAAATAACTACCCAGAAAACGATGACGAACCAGAAAACTAAGTCACTGTTGGTGCTACAAAATACCGGGTAAACCGACTCCTGGAAATTACACAAAAGCCACATAAGGAGATCGCCCCTTTGCTTATGTCTGGTATCTCACTGCCTGTTGTTGAGGCTGACCAACAATTCATTCAGTCAACAGTCACGTCTATGCTAGAGAGGGCGCGGAAATACGCCATGGCACAGGGGGGATTCCTGATATTCAAGTAAAATACTTTAAATAGCGTGCCCTGTCCGCTAGGTTCTGGAAACTGTTCGAACGTCTCGAAGTATCAGATATTACAAAACCCCTTTTCGGATCAATCGCACCCAAAGTCATGTCACTACTAGACCGCAGAGTCCTTCAAACAGCTTGACTCTTGGATCTGCCTCAAGTAGATGATCTTTTCCGTCTTTTGAGTGTATGTCTGAATACTGTTACTGATGGTCTCGGAGATGTTCGCGGAATCTATGTTGGATCAAGCGTGGCACATGGGCATACATCAGGATCAAAGGTCGAGTACGCATCCACTTGAAACCATTCGAGTCGCTAAACAAGGGAGACAAGTCTAAACACAACCGTTTCCTTAGTCAACCTGGAATGTCTTCGAATTTCCGCAGAAATTTTTCCAGAAGAGCTACAAGGGCATGCACCCAAGTATATCGATATGGTGAAGGAACTCGAAGGCAGCGGCGGTTAAGTGGGTCTAATGGACAACACCTGTAGCCTTGAGTGCAATTTTTTTAAAACTCCTTATTTTGTATGTATTTGCTATGAAGATTCAGAGTTCATAATAACTGGCCCCTGAGCCAGCAGGAGTACCAATGTGATGGATTATATCCATCCACACCCCGCACCTCCACTCCAACCTGAACTCTTCACCAACGCAACACTACATGCATGGTAACTTCATCCTGTAGACTTAACAACTCATACCCTATGGCCTTGAAAGTGATGTTATCGCAAAGGTAAGAAAGCGCCGTGTGCTACTTCCAGACTATCTTGACTGACAATCGCCGGCCGGTTAGTATATCTACGCACGCGGCTCACGATGGCTGCCGCGGTTGACGTCAAGTCTGACGGCTCTGTCCGAGATCTCTCCAAAGGTCCTCTACTGGACCTTGAGTCTGACCTCGGCTGGCTATGTCTCAATGATCGCAACAACCTCTCGGACGACAGAATGGGGATTGAGAGCCCTCCTGACGGCCAGCATGTCACTTCCAATGAATCGGTCCAGCCCCTTGACTCTGGTCCTCAGTCGGTGATGGAGGCAGACGCCAGTGACTCTGACGACAAATTGCAGAAGCTATGTACAATGCTGCGTCGACATGAGCCTGCATTCCTCAAGTTTTCACAAGAGTCTCCTCAGATTTTGGTCAACTCTGTGTCTGCTGCCAAAGATCTCATACAACTCACAATCCTGGTCAACAAGACTAACGAGGAAATGGCGGCTAAGGCGAAACGACAGGCAGAACATGACAAGAATGTGATGTTGATCTTGAAGAATGTTGATCGTGCCTATCAAGACATACACACCCGCATTGGAACCATGCAGCAGCGCCTCGATGAGACTGTCGCTGAGAATTGCACGAAGATCAATGCTTCTACGCAGGAGTGTCTCAACGTAACTGTCGCTGAGATGTCCGCGAAGTTTGATGCTTCTATGCAGGAGCGCTTCAATGAAACTGTCGCTGAGCTTTTCACAAAGTTCGATGCTTCTATGCAGAATGGGGCAGAACTATACGAACAGGCAGTCCTCAGCGCCTTTCAAGAGTCCGACATTTTCGAGACTGTCATCAAGAAAGCTGTCGCCAAATTGCAGCCACGCATCGTTCATCCAGTCGACAATGGCAACAATGCCTTGGATGAGGACATTCAGTAAGTTAGCCTCGCTAAACTGATACCTCTTTGCCTTGAAGAATGGCAAGTCGGTTGAGATTTGCAACATGTAAGTTGATGCAGTTTGTTATGATTGATTGTTTCACTAACTTATTGGCTAGGGACTGGGCGTACGCTGACAGGTAATTACTTGGGGCATAATACCTAGACCGTCGACATGGGAAGGACAGATGGCGTATCTGGTACCACGTTTACAAACAAACAGTTTGCTATAGGTTTATGGAGATAAGAAGCGTTAAGAATGGGCTTAGTGGTAAATAACTTTGCTGCTGGCTTGGGTCTATAGCAAAAATAGAGAAAGGCTGCAGGATTCGAACTCGCGAGCAAAAACGAAGAGTAGCCGAGGGAGGAAGGTTTTTAGGAGCGGATTTTAGGTTCATAGGTTATAGGTAGATACCACTCGACCACTCTTCGTGGAAGGATATAGGATGGCTTTGGTATATATCCTTTCCCCTAGGCATGCCCTTGTAGCAGCAGCAGAGAAGTGACGGTGACTAGTTCCGTAATTGAGCTCTCCAAAAACAGAGAGCAGTAGGGCGGGTAGGAAAGTCAGGGTTCCGAAAGGCAAAAGGCTCGAAAGGGTTTGGGAGGTATCCCATCGCAAAAGGCCATTAAGTGAGGTAGATCGCGTATTTAATTGTGCCTGTCTGTAGAGGCCGTCGTTGATGCGCAGTTGTGAGAGAAACCCAGTCACTCGTTTAGACATAAAAAAGTTCGATCATCGTCCGCCGTCGGTATCATCATATAACCCTTAACCAAATTTCTTCGAGCCGCCCTTTTGAGTCGTCTTTTTATCCGTCTTCTTCTTTCCTTGTCCAAGCAATTCCAGATGTCCTGCGCGTTCACCGAGGAGCGCTTCTGTGCGCGCCGTCATGCCGCTTGTGAATTTCTTGTGCACCTTGTCGACGCTCGCTTTTGTCTTCTTGGGTTTATGCACTTTCGATGCTTGTCGTTTTGAGTGTGTGATTTTGGCCGGGGTTGCTCGTCCGAGCTTTTTGACCGTGCCTTGGGCCATTCTGAGGGACGTTGAGATAAAATCTGGTGATGTCGCAGGAAGAAGCTTGTAGCGAGAGAGTTGAACGCTGTTGGGTCTGGTGGGGAAAAATAAAAATCAAGGTGAGCGGTTTTAGTGGGGCGTGATGCTCACCTCGGTGAGCATTCGTTCTCGAGCCAGGATATCGAATTACCTTATCATAAAATAAGGATTAAATATATTTTCCAATCTTGGACACTTATAGCTAGTATCATGAGCATTATGAGATGATGGTTTCTATATGTGTCCAAATAAAAATTATGAATGGCTTCAATCGACAATCGGCATACCAGTGTATGCTCGAGAATGGTATCCTGGTGCTCCCCGACTACTAAAGAAGGCGGCTATGGCAAAGTGACACTTCATGAAAGGTACCAACTCCTCAAACTTTCTCTCTTTCGAGTCTATTGTTACCAGCCATCGCCCCAACCATCATCGTCATCTGTCTCCTTCGGCTTCATATCAATCTTTTTCGCAGCAATTAGTTTCGCAGCCGGTTTAGCCGCAGGCTTCTTAGCTGCACTTGATTTCGATAAACCCTTTGGCAAGGCCTTGGCGGGCTTTTTCTGTGATTGAGCAGCTAACCATCCAGCAAAGTCAGGCTCGCCATCATCATCAAAAGTGGCAGCAGATGCAGTCGTTGTGGCAGGCTGTTTTGCGGATTGGCTGGGAGAGTCGAAACTGTCGAAATCATCGTTCATATCTCCCCACGAGTCTCCAGCATCTTCACCATCGTCGGCAGGTAAGAATGAGTCAGCTACTACACTTGCAGTATGTGAAGAGTTTCGCGAGAGTGTTGCTGGGGGAGATTTGACTGCTTGGCGGTGAAGTGACGAGGCGGTGCTCGTCGCCGGCTTCCTTGGCTCGGAGTTGGGTGAGGGCGCAGGCCCAGGTGAAGCAGCACGGGAGTCTGACTCCGTGTGGATTTCGCCTGCAGCCGCAGATATTTTGTTTGTGAAGGAAGAGATTGCCCAGCCTGCCCAGCCACCTGGGATGTTTTCGTTTGGCTGTGGGGTGCTCATCCGTGGAGCTGAACCATCATTAGTTTGAGGAGGAGGCAAAACGCTTTCAGGCATGGCAGAAGCTGCCTTCTTGATCTTTTGGAGATATATATCCATAGTACGAGTAGCAGAGTCGCGAACAATCTTCTCCTTGTCGATCAGGGCAGGAGAGATAACGGGTAGGATCCTGCATGCGCTATCCTCATCAGTGAAGTACTCCGCAGTGGCACCCAGGGCCATCAAGGAAGCATTTCGGGCATGAACAAATGGATCTCTGAGCGACCTAGTGAAGGCGGCAATAAGAACCTTTGAGCGGGACGAGGTACCCAAGTGCTTTGCAATCTTTCCCAAGCAGATAGTTGTATTTGTTCGGATGCCCGGTTGTTCGTCATTTGCGGTTCTTGCAAGTTGTTTGAGGAGGTCACCATTGATTGTGCGGTCCGAGAGCTTAGTGATGATGACCAAGACTGACTTTAATGTTTGTTCTCGTACGACTGGAGTTACGTCAGTGAAGCCAGTGATCTGTATATGTTAGTCTTGCATTGAGTTAGAGTAACAGAGATTGTACCAATTGTGGGAAGATCTTGTCGTTGACGATCTTCTGTGATAGCTGATCAATCATCAAAGGAAGGCTATCCAATAAGCACACTCGAATAGCTCGGTCGGGATTTCCAAACAGGCGAATGATGAAGGGTGTAATCTTTGAATCGAAGTCGTCCTTGGGAAGTTTAGATGCGATTTTGAGAACTACGGATACAGCCCTAGGGCCACCGCCACCGAATTCAGCGGACTTCATCAGCTCCGGCATAACCTTTAGCTTGAAGAACTCTTCTGGGAAGTCATCGCTCAGTTCATCCAGTCCACTGTTCGAATAATTAGCAATTTGGGGGTATGGAAAGAGCTAAAGATGTACCTAAGGAACTCTTCTCGTTCATCTGGCGTCTTGATGTCCAGGTTATCGATACCCTCAGTCAGCTTGATGAGAGAGCTGTCAAAGAAAGAGGCATTTCGGTTGCCTTGATCAAGGAAAGCTCCCACACTGATCCGGGCCTTTGGGTTCGCGTTACACAGACGCTTATAACTGGACTGCATTGAAGGGGGGATGCTCTTCGTTTGGCCAGCCTGATCAGCTCCGTTGTAATCGCCGTTGAAAACTTCAAAGATCAATGTCCCAAGATTGAATGCGTCTACTGCTGTATGGGGGTTCTTCTTGATAACATCCCATCCGCCTCGTGCCAACTCTGGAGGAGAGTATCGACCCGCATCAGGTACCAAGCTACCGTATGTCTATGTATATGTTAGCTTGAGAATACGGGTACCTATCTGGGGACCTCTTGCATATATTATTGACTCATCGTCCTTGAGGCTGCTGAGAACATCAAAGCCACCGAGCTTCCACTCGCCACTCTCTGAAGTATATATCGATCCAACCTTGATGCTGCCGTGGATCGAGGAAGCGTCTTCGTTGATGAATTTTATAGTGCGCTGTGATATTATTAATATCGATTAAAAGACTAGCATAACAAGTCGTACCGCAACGCTATGCAAGCCCCATTTTATCGTCTCAGGGCTGAGACTCTTTCTTCGAACGTGCCATCGTAGGGGTACTACTCGTTCGGTCGCAATGTAGATATACGTCTCCGTCTGCCAAATGTTGTCAGCGGAATGCTCTTAAATCGACCGTAAGTCTTGCATGTACCTCGACCGCATCTAGAAGTTTGATCACGCCTGGGTGCCGTAGTGTTCGGAGCTTCTTTAGGGCATTCTTGGCTAGCGGGAGTTGGGATCGGTTGGTGGTGATATCGAAGGAAAAGATGCTGCAGTTTGAACCATCTTCCTATTCATAGATTGTCAGAAAGTCCACGTTTTGCGCTCTGCGACGTTGAGCTTACCCTCTTGGTACCATTGTACAGTGTCCAGATAGACTCATCAATATCAACCTTGTCGCCAAAGTTGTATGGAAAGGGAGGGCCTTGTGCTATGGCCGAGGCCACGGCAGATTTGAGAAAGTTCATTCCAGGGTCGCAAAGTCTAGAAGTTCTATTAGGACTTGGGCATTCAACACCCTAGTTGTCGAGAACCGGCATATGTACAAGTCGAAAATATTGCTGTTTGTAGACGAATGATATATTGGTTCCAGAGTCGCAACGTGGTTACTGGCGCTGTACGTCAGGGAGCTCAAGACCCCCGCGCTAGTGCCTGATACATTTAACAGGGGATGGAGGGGTGTCAGGGTTACCTAATCAGCTAATCCATCTGACCATGTAAGAGCCCAGAGCATACGGAGCACCAGCAACATAATAAAGTTTGGGCTTTGAATAGGTCTTGATGTGTGTATATAACTCCGTGGAATCTAAAATCGAGGTAGTTTTGATTATATCGCCACTAACTGGACTGTAGAGGAACTTAGCCCTGGTGTTAGGACATGAACAGACTTAGATATGAATACAGATCAGATGCATGTTTGTGCGGGAACATTCCTCTATATCTAGACCGAAAGTGAGTGGGTTTATCGAGAAACCTGAAGAAACTTTCGTTGAGACAAATCACCACGGTACTTGAGTACCTGGATTAATGGCTTTTGAGGCGTCTTATTCGCACCACAAAGAATGTGAAAGGTGTATTAGGTTTGGACTTGGATCTTCTATCTTTATAGTGCGTTTATACTCAGCAACTACAGAGGCGTAGTCGTCTTAAGTAAAACCTAGTCTTCACTAAGCTTCTATAAAGATAAGCATAGCCTATGTCTTGAGTCAATGGCAGGGCAGAATTTCTCTTGGGATACCTTAGGTACGCTCATGGGTGTAAGTTGACTGGTGAGGCTCCACTGGTAGGCCTGGCAGCCGGGGCGGAAGAATGAGTCTTCCAGCTCGGGGTAACTCACCTCGGGAACCTCCCCACTAAGGGGGTCTTCCCGGCGCCTCTGCACCCCATCCTTCATCATCATCACTGCTTGGGCCAATAGCGAGCCAGTAGCAACAGGACCAGCCCGCAATGAAAGGCGCGAAACCAACGACCACAGTCATACGCCTCTCTGCCTCTGGCGGCTGGAGATCTCTTTTATCCTTTCCCTGATGTCGGCTGGCTCGTCGACCCATCCATACATACGTTACCTAAAGTTCAGAACGCACATACTCTTTCAACACAGGGCAGCCTTGGGGAACTGTCTCGGACGCGACCTAGCTCCCTTTCCTTCTTTCTACTACAGTATAACACTGTCCTTTCGCCTCCACCAACATAATACAAATTATCGACTGCACAATATTTTCGTCGATTGGCACACCAAACGCAGCGCTCGGATAGGGGAGCAGAACTCTTCTCTGGGTGGTCTCAGACCTCAGTAAGGTATTTTGTTTTTGTTTTCTTTGTCTTACCTTATGCTCGTTAAATGATGCCTATGGTAAAAGGTCTGACTGAACGGAACCCTTCTGGTTGCGCCATCTTCTCTTCTGACTCTGTCAATGACATTGTTGTCTGAATCAACCCTGTCATTCCATACCGCACCTCAGCTGTAACTGCTCTCCTACATTCTAAGCTTGTTTGTAGAGCGCTGGGGCCGATTACCATGGAGTTTCTATTGTCGCACAATGGAGTCTTCTTCCTCGTCTTCGCCACGGATCTTGACCAAAGGCCGCGACAAACAGCAGATTCATTGAATCAGCACACATGTCAGAAGAGACTATGTGCCAACCGACGAGGTGCCTAGCTTGACGGCCATTCAAAACTGAAAAGATCTGATTCGACTTCTTATCCAATACTTGCTCAGCATTCCGTTATTACTTTAAACGCATATTGCTAACATGACTTCTAGGTAATCATTCATCTACGCGCCTCATGACTCAATTCAGTCGTAAAAGCCTGCGTGTGGTGGATCAGTTCTGCGTTTTGGCCCCATCAACCAAGTTCTGAATGACTGCCTCCACACATGTCGGCGGCACTTGTGCCGTTCTCACTTGTGAAAAGATCATTCTGCTTAGTTCCAGGCATTACTGCGATGAACACTCAGCATTAGAGCCAACTGCGGCCAGCAGAGATTCCCCCGTTACGAATATGGCCAAGGGCTTTCGACCCTCTAACAGGAATTTTGTTGCTAAACGAGGTCGAGGCAAATTCGTGTTTACACCTTCACGGCACTTTTCTAGGCATGATCCACCATCTCGAGATGCCTCTAGTCCGGATAGCAGCACTCCCATGACACAGTCTCCGAAAGCAAATGAGCGAGAGGCCCCTGCTTCGTCTTTGGTGCAAGACAAATCCATTGATAAAAATGATAGAAACCTTCATCCCCGGCCAGAGAGGAACGGAACCAGCCACGTTGGATCAACACCCGACTCCGCACAGATTAAGGCAACCCAAGATGTAGCGAAAGCTGATAAAGGCTCTTCTACCAACCAAGTAAATTCTCATACTGTAACGAACATGGGGACACCATTGGCTATGAACTTGCAAGCCGGGACAGAGGAGGTGATAAAGCAGCCACTTGGCCTCGGCCGTGCCACCAAAAAACTGAGTTGCTGCTCAAATATTGGATCGGCAACGCATCTCACAGAGAATACCAAGATGGACTCGCCTCAAAATGGGCAATCCATCGATGCGACTGACAGCCAACACTTGGTTAGGACGGCGCAAGCGGCTTCTGAATCTCCTTCAAACGAAGGGTGTAAGAAGACCGAGCCTTGCCTAGGCCTTAACTCTCAGTCGCGCGCTTCTTCCACTGCTCCTGTGAATATGCAGTTTACCTCTGAAGACGGTGTCAAATTTAGGTCTTCTCCTCGGACATCCAAGCCAAAGATGGACAATACACAGAAGAATTCGGAACATCATTATCCAGAAACACGAACGAGTTCGAAAGCGAAGGTCTTATCAACTCCCACTAAGCGCTCGGCTCCCATGACAGGTAAAGGGCTCCCAGTCAGGAAACAGCATTTTCAAGATTCCCTGCCTGAAGTCAGCGCCGAAATCGATGATGAGGTGAATATGGCCGATGTTAGTGACATTGACGAGGAAGCAAAGCCGGCCAAACCCGTGTCACTCTCTCCCCGTGCCAAAGCAGAAGCTCGCAAAAAGAGGCTTTTAGTCGAGTTCGATTCTGAGGCATTCGACTCACTCATTTATCGACAGTCAAGTTTGCAACCACCCCCGCATGTTACTGTATCTTCGCGTATTGTCAAGTACCACCCACTTTACGGCGACCAAAAGCCACTCTATCTTCCGGTGAATCCAGCAATCCATCACATGCATAAGCGATCCCGTGCCTGGTATAGAAAGAAGTGCGACGAAATCAGACGGCGTCCAAAACGCAAAGAGTGGTTTGGCAAGGTTGTGGAGAGACAACGCTGGTTACAGGCTCTAGAGGTGAAAAAGCAAGAGAAAATCAAACAAGCTCAGCAAGACGGGACTACTCCCCCCTACATACCACCAGAGCCGCGGGGGGTCAAGCGTATTCTTGACTTTGGTGACCTGCCCGAGGAGGAACTGCCTGAATATGTGCGGAGTAACCCTGCTTGGTTGAAAGCCTGCGCTTGGTTCAGAGAATGCGAGGATAAGGCGACTGCACGCCAGCGACATGTCAACAACAAGACGAAAGAGACAGAGAGTTACTTTCAGAGCTTGACCGCTTGATGAATTCACACGATATATGATGACGGTGCATTGCAAAGGAGTCAAGGAGGCTGTCTTGATGAGTTTTGACTAGGCGCATCTTGGGCAAACGGCCATCTTCGTTCTTGTAAACGAGGGGCAAAGGATTCCAACGATCTAAATGTAAATATGCCGCAGGAGTTCTGGAGTTCGAATTAGGAGTTACACAGTTAGGAAGTTTCCACTTCTCTAAGAAGCCATACAGGTATTCTACCAATTGATCAAAACAACAGGCGCATATATGCATGTGGTTCATTTGTGAATCGTGGGAGAGGCTAGAGAACAGAAACAATTGGTATTGCTGGTATAAACAATCTATCACTCGGCATTTTTACCCAACCAAAAACGCCCTTTTTCTTCAGTCCAACACATAACTTGGGCATTTTAGGCATCGTGAGAGGAAACTATCCTGTGGCCCGAAAGCTACATCTACTAATGCTCAGAAAGAGAGCGGCTCGTCTTATATGCCCTTAGACAGCAGGTTGAGAGCACTGCCAGCAAGAATAAAACCAGCCTGGTCCTTGGTAACAGCGTGTTTAGTGGGAATGAGGATCTCCTCACCAGAAGACTTAGTGACACGAAGTTGAACATCACCCTTGCCACCATTCTGGAGCATCTCATACAGACCGACAGTAGCAACCTCGTCGCCAGCGGCGATCTTATCATAGTCAGCCTCGTTCTCAAAAGTCAGAGGTACGACGCCCTGCTTCTTGAGGTTGGTCTCGTGAATACGGGCAAACGATTTTGTCAAAACAACACGGGCACCAAGGTAGCGAGGCTGCAGGGCAGCGTGTTCACGGGCTGAGCCCTCACCATAGTTGTGCTCAGCAACGACAAGCCACTCCTGGCCACGTTCCTTCCAGAGTTGGCCAAGCTCAGGGATAGTGTGCTTGGAGCCGTCGAGGTCGTAGGCAGCGTTGACCTCGCCGGTCTCCTTGTTGATGGCAGTGTTGAGGGTGTTGGTGCTAATGTTAGGCAGATGGCCTTTGTACTTGAGCCAAGGGCCGGCTGCGGAGATGGTATCGGTGGTGCATTTGCCTGTGACCTTGACAAGAACGCGAAGGCCTGAGAGATCAGACGAGGGGAAAGGAGCAAAGGGTTCAAGGAAAGCCAAACGCTCGGAAGTGGGAGAGATGGCAATCTTGGTGTTGGGGTCAGGGGCCTGGGATAATACACCAAGCTCTGCGTTGCCAGACTCGAAAGGAGTCTGGGGGCCCTCGAGACCATGAGGAGGAGAGAACATGAAGTCCTTGCCATCTGGTGTCTTGATGCTATCGGTCACAGGGTTGAAGGTAGTGGATCCGGCAAAGGCCATGGCGGTAACGATCTCGGGAGAGGCCAGAAAGTTCATAGTATCAGGATTGCCATCATTTCGGCCACGGAAGTTTCGGTTGTACGAGGTCAGGATAGCATTGCTTGTGCCCTTCTCAACGCCATCTTGTCGCTTCCACTGACCAATACAGGGACCACAGGCATTTGAAAGAACAATACCGCCGGCCTCCTGGAATGTCTCGAGGGTTCCATCGCGCTCAAGCGTGGCACGAATTTGCTCACTTCCGGGAGTGATGTAGAAGTCGGCAGCAGGCTTGAGCCCGGCCTTCTTGGCATCCTTGAGCAAGCTCTCGACTCGGGTCATATCCTCGTAAGAGCTGTTGGTGCAGCTACCAATGAGACCTGCAGAAAGAACCTGGGGCCAGTCCTGTTCCTTCACAACTTCCTTGAACTTGGAGAGTGGTGTGGCCAGATCTGGTGTAAAAGGGCCATTAATGTGAGGTTCGAGAGTCGAAAGATCGATGGTGATGAGTTCGTCATATTCAGCGCCCTCATCGGCCTTGAATTGCCATCGAGCATCAGGGTCGGAGCTGTTGCTGGCGAAGGTCTCCAGAGCTTCAATGTTCTTGTTCGCCTGAGATCGCCGGGTCGAGTCAAGGTATCTAGCTGAAGCTTTGGTGTAAGGAAAGATGGAAGTTGTGGCACCGACTTCGGCACTAAGTTAAGTCAGTATTTTCCAGATCCCCTGACTCTTAGAACAAGCTTACCCCATGTTGCAGATAGTAGCCATGCCGGTGGCGCTTAGGCTTTCGACGCCTTCACCAAAATACTCAATGATGGAGCCAGTACCACCACGGACTGTGAGGTGGCCAGCAAGCCGGAGAATGACGTCTTTGGGAGAAGCCCAGTTGCTCAGCTTGCCGACAAGTTGCACGCCCAAAATCTTGGGGGCCTTAAGTTCCCAAGGAGCGCCGACAAGGGCCTCAACAGCATCTGCACCGCCAACGCCAATGGTAATTGTAGAAAGACCACCAGCATTGGGGCTGTGGGAGTCGGTACCAAGCATCATCAATCCAGGAAGAGCATAGTTCTCAAGAACAGTCTGATGGATAATACCAGCACCAGGAGGCCAAAAGTCCATTCCATACTTGCGCGCTGCAGACTCAAGGAAATCGAAAACCTCCTTGTTAGTCTGGATACCAGCAGACAAATCATCCTCAGCACCCTTGGAGCCAACAATCAAGTGGTCACAATGAATGCTTGCAGGGATGGCAGGCTTGGCGAGGTTGCAGGACATGAACTGAAGAATAGCCATCTGAGCAGAAGCATCCTGCATGTTGACACGGTCGGGCTTGAGGCGCAAATTGGCCTTCCCGCGAATGTTTCGTCCATTGTCGGTGTTATTCAGCAAGGAGTCCTCGGGGTTGTCGAGATGGCTGTAGAGGATCTTCTCGGCGAGGGTCAGACGCTGCTTGCCGAGAACTCGACGGACATCGGTGTACTTGGTGTATAGCTTTTCGTAAGTAGGAGGAAGAGGCTTCGCGCTTGAGAAGTTTCTCCTTGTGTTGTTAGATAGAACAGTGGTTGACCGAATGGCATTAGGACCGGAACGTCGCAAGAGTTGCTGTTACCGCGCGTAAGGGTTAGCTTGTGCATCAGTGTTTTCCTGCAGAGAGGCTCCCAATTGATATAATGGTGTAGCTTACCGTCATGGCACCGCCTGAGCGGCTGGCGACCTCCATTGAAACCATGTTGGGCTATACACGGCAACAATGAACGATGACTCTTTTGGTCCTCTTGTTACAGATGTTGACTATTCCCTGAATTTGTGGTGGGGGCGAAGTCGGGGCGGAATTTTTTGGTCAATTGTAAATTGGCATGAGCCGATTGGCATTAGCAACTGATGTCCGGGGATGTGGGGGCCTCCGCGATCCGAACACCGGCGGAGATGGGTCCCGCCCATAGGTATATGTATAACCTCGGAATAGAACGGGTGACTATGTCTTCAAAAAATAGGGGTTTTAAATCATTGTTTGGACATAATTCCCATTCTGAGAACATAAGGGCATATATTACATTTCGCTCATGTCTTGTATTACCAAAGGCGCCTTCCATTCGCCAGTCCGAACTCATATATCAAAGCATCAAAAAGTCATTCTTGTTCAAATACATGCCTTCTAGTAGGCAACGACACCATCTGCGTCTTCCAGCCACAGTGTCGCTAGGTCCTTTGCCAATCCTAATCGAAGTTTTCGAAGAACGTCTTCACCCTTGCTTGTTGCAAGCCAACCCTTCCTCCAGTCCCATCCTCTATGAACCTTTGTTCCTGCCGAGATCGACTTGTGCAGATGATTCACCAACACGGAGCTTCCGGTCATCATGAAGCTACCTCCCAGAGAGGCTGTTGATTTGGCCATTAGATCTTGTGGTGTAGAGCCCTTCAGTCCCTGGGCAGATGCCAGTACAAGATTGAAGAAGTCGTCGCACGCTGAATAGACTCGATCACCAACTGTTTGTAAATCCTCGATGGCTTTGAGCAGAACATCGATCTGAGGAAGTGTGACGATGGCTGAGGATTGACTAATAAAGACAGTGGCCTCTCCCAGCAGGGCCAGGAGGAAGTCCTCACTGACTACTGCATCTCGCGTTTCGTCGTAAAGTCCACCACGGATGTTGTCGTCGGAACTAGAAATAACAGCAACTAATGCAGATGCCGCTTGCTTTTTCAGTTTGAGGGCCTTTGTAGGCGACATATTCTCCAAGTCCTCAGCATCGCGGAGCTCGTAAAACTTGCGTAGTGTGGCGTAACCGCTGAGCATTCGGCCAAGTAGTTGAGCAGCTTCAAGATCTTGCTTGGCCCGTTTCTCAAGGGTCTCGGTTCGCTTTCGTAATAGATCCTTGAGATCCTGATCTAGATCCTTCTCTGAGGGGTAGACTGTTGACTGGACAAGCGAGTAGGACATTAGTAGATTCAGCACCTCCCGGACCTTGTCTGAGCGATGGGAGAGTGCATAGTACCAGAGAGCCTCGCCGTAGCGGTGAGACTCCTTGGAAAGGATCTCTGCGAATGTCTGTTTCGGGTCAGTTTAGTTCAGCATTAGACTCAAAATTACTAACCTCTGCGGTTTCCTCGGCGTAGTTAATCATGCCGAGGTCATTCAGTATTGTCCAAATTTTGTCTACCGTCCGTCCTGAGTTCTCATTCAACGTAGCAAGGAGATCTCGAAGGAGTTCGCCCACTGTCTCCTCTGATCTCTCGGGAGAGTCCATCCGGCCCAACACATGTATGGCCATTTCCCACCCATCACGCTCTGGTGACAGTTGCTCTATACCTGCCAGTTCCCTAGCGTACAGGACAAGAGTTGTGTCTTTGATACCATCCAGTTCATCAGGTCCTGGTGGCGTCACGCCTAGTAGCGCAAGATCGTCCATATCGAGACTGTCAGTAGGAAACAGGTTGGGTCCGGTAGGAGCGGGGAGCCATTCGCCTAGAGATGCGACTTCTGCCACAGTACATGCCAGTGGCAATGACCATATCCTCAGGAATCCCAGCACGGCGTTAACGTTTCCTTCGAAAGCAGAGGCTACGGCAACTTCGACGGGGTTTAAAACATTAGGGTTAAGATCTGACTGCACAACCATGTGAAAAGCAGTTGCCAGTCGATCGAAGTAGTCTTCGGAGCCAGCGAAGCGAGATGATGCCCGCAGTAACTGTGATTGTGAAAGTCTCAGGGCCTTATGGCGTTGATTCCCATCATCCCACCACCCAAAAAGGCCTATCGTTGCTTCACACCAATCCTGGGCGACTTCCAGGATAGCCTCATGGTTACCAAGAACGATACCATACACGGTTTGTAAGTTCTCGTAGATATCCCAAGGTATTTGGCTTGAGGCCTTCCGAGCCATTGTGGATAGTGATTGTTGTTGGGGGGCAAACTCGTCGTCCATCAAATCCTGGATATCCTGTTCCCTTCCTTCGGCGAACAGGGTCATTCGATTCAGAGATCCGCGAGCCTGAATTCGGAAAAGAGTCCAGTTGCTATTCCAGATGTCCCACTCTGATCTTGTACCTGGGCACTGGTCCAGGACTTCGCTAGTGGCAGCGGCAAAGCGTCTGACATTCTCAAGAGCTTTGCCCGTGTACGCATAGTCACCTCTAGGTCCTCGGCGAACATTCTGCCAACCAGCTTCTTTCAGTAGATGGGATGCGCTGCCAACATCACCTCGCAGCAAGGAGCACCGGACAGTCTGCCAGAATAGAGGATGGCATGCAGGGCTTGGTATGTGGCGGCTGACCTCACGCACCTGATCAGGGTACAGGTTGTGATTTTCATGCATCCAGTCGAAGAGGATTTCGGGCAGCGGTGGTGTCTTCTCCTCGTCGGTATTGGTGCCGAAGCGAGTGTGATGCATTCGAAGTATTAGTTGTGCGACATAGGCGGCCTTCTCAAATGGGTCGCTGTTGAGACCAGGACCGATGGTTGCAAAATCTTCTCCTTCTGGTTGTGGCAGTCCACTCATAGTCTTCTTCCATAGTTCAATCAGGCGGAATGTGATGTTAGACAAAGAATTGTCCATCTTCTCAACGTCATCCTCAGGTCCAACCCCCTCTTCGTATAGCCTACATACGAGCTCTTCGGTTTCGAGGATCATGTCTGCGGGTTCGATAATTTGTGCATGTTCGTGCTGACTGTAAAGATTCTTGGCGATCGATGCAAAATGGAAACCCTCCTGGCGCCCTGACATGCCAAGATGGGCTGATGTTTGTCTGAAAATGCTTTCCGCTTCTTGACGTACTCGTTTTGTCGCGGCTGGTGTGTTGAGCATCATAAGATCGGATTCATCGCCAATCATAGGCTGGCCATAGGGTCGATCGTCATGTCTCATGTTCAAGAACATATCGGGTTCTTCGGATTCTTCGCGCTCGAAAATATGGTCGTCTTCCCCATAGCTTTCTCTCTCATCTTCTTCACCGGCAAGGTCTTGGTCGATGTAGCGTTCGATCTCGGCGTCAACTTCGTCATCCTCGAGGCGTTCGTCTGGAGCAGCAGACATGCGAAAAAGATTACCTCGTGGGGGTGGGAGCTCCACATCTCCTTCGGCATCTTGATCTTCCTCTAGATCCTCATCTTCCTCGTCCGCCGCGCTGAACTGGCGGCTCAATCCTGAAGGCTGTCGTCCTCTAATGGATCGACCAAGCGGGTTACTCGAGGCGCCTGTGCGACCAAAAAGATTTCTTCCTGAGGATGAGTTGTTGGACACGCCAAAGCTCAGAGGCTTTGTATCAGTCATTCCACGCATGAAAGAGCTTCCCATGTATGAATCAGACGGGGCACCCGCGGGTGTAAACGAAGCGGCTGAAGATGGAGGTGGTCCAGCTGGAGTCGTTGAAGGGTTATCTGCAAGAAACGAAAAACCTGTGCCGCGGCCGCTCTTGTCTGGCGTCGATGGCGCTGGGCTTGCTGGAGGACTAGAGTCCGGAACAATGAAGCGAGATGCCATTATGCTAGACGGAACTCCTCTGCCTTCGAATTTGGCTAGGCCTTATCGGCACGTGAATATAATCCTGGGTTCTGCGCTCCCTCACGTTGGCTTGCGCTGTTTTCGCATGCGATGGTCGTATTTAGTGGTGGAATGGATATAAATTGTTAAAGCGGTGTTGAGTTGCAAGCTCCTGTTTGCTTGAGCTGTACGCGCTTGGGATATTTTTTGGAGCTATCGCGATGGGTAACACTAGCCGTTGTTTATCCGACGCGACCCCTGCACATGACATCGGATAGGCTTTCTGTAATAGCTCAACCAAGCCAATAGTTATCCTCCCAGCAAAATGTGAAGCTGGTCAGTCATGTTCGTTTCATCGAAGGATGACCTTCCTGCTCTTTTGTCGCATATGTAGGACTTGCAAAATTTCACATAAGTCGAATTCTGTGCCCACAAAGGCTGCAGTAATTGAGCTTTTGCAAATCAAGAGGAACTCATTAAGCCTAAACCGAGACAAAATACGAATACTCGATCACATTCCGAACTGTGCTTTTCCTTTGTATAATGAGTGACAACAAAAGCGGAATGTAAAGAGAGAACTTCACTGAAGGTGGGGCCAACTTGTTTGATTGAAGTTTTGGAAGGGTCTGAATTGCTTCTTTCTAAATTCTGAAATGTTGTAGTACCGGTAATCTCTTATCTTCATCTTCCCGAGCGCTCGGAACCAAGACCGCCTTAACCTTTTGCCAAAGATCACGTCAAGTGGGCACGGCGTCAAACGGAAGGTCTTCCGACCCCGTGAAGCCACAAAGAGTTCTCGTCCTGACTCACAGGTGCGGCTTCTCTCCCTAACCGTCGGCCAGATCGGTCTCATCTGCCGAGAGAGTATTCCGTCTTTGGGGCAGTCTGGCTATCTCTGCCAATGGTCATCTCAGCACTTCACACCAATGGCGCAGTACCTTGGCATACTCTGCCAATGTCCCCGCACAATGCTCTCACGTAAAGAGAGTCAAATTGGGCGTCATACGCCCAATGAGCATTGATCTCATGCCCGAAGCCGCGATTCTTTTCCTATCTCAGTGGATGTGGATTGGAGCTCCAATTGCGGGGTACGTTGTTGCCCACCGGAGTTGCTCGGTGATCGGGATCTGAGTGTGCGGACGGTTTTCCTACTGTTTCTACGTACATAAACAGATTCCCCTTGAAGATTCATCTACCCCTCAAATTGTTTGTCTGTCTTGTTATTCACTTCTTTCCTTCTCCATCGACAGTCAATTTCATCCTCATAACACAGAAACATGTCTACCGTGGGCAAGGTATGTGCCTTTCACAAGCTTTACTACCCCTCATGATGCCCAGTGCCCCGCCTGGACGAGAACCATCATGAAGACGTGTTGCTGATGCTATCACTAGACCATTACCTGTAAGGCCGCCGTCGCCTGGGAGGCTGGTAAGCCTCTGTCCATCGAGGACATTGAAGTTGCTCCTCCCAAGGCCAACGAGGTCCGTATCCAGATCTACTACACTGGTGTTTGCCACACAGGTATGCTCTACCCACGTCATCGAGCCCTCGTAGCTCTCTAGTCGTGCAAATCAGCTCAAGATTAGTGTGTTAACGTGATTTTAGATGCCTATACTCTCTCCGGTAAGGACCCTGAGGGTGCTTTCCCCATTGTCCTCGGACACGAGGGTGCCGGTATCGTTGAGTCCGTTGGTGAGGGCGTCACCAACGTCAAGCCTGGTGACCACGTTGTTGCCCTTTAGTATGCATTTTTCATACCTTGATCAGCCTCGCAAAAGCTAATGTATTCTCGAACAGCACCCCCGAATGCAAGGAGTGCAAGTTCTGCAAGTCCGGAAAGACCAACCTCTGCGGCAAGATCCGAGCCACTCAGGGTAAGGGTCTGATGCCCGATGGTACCTCTCGATTCAAGTGCAAGGGAAAGGATCTGCTTCATTTCATGGGCACCTCCACCTTCTCTCAATACACCGTCGTCGCCGACATCTCCGTAGTCGCCATCGAGCACGATGCTCCTATGGACCGAACCTGTCTGCTTGGCTGCGGTATCACCACTGGATATGGTGCTGCTACCATTACAGCCAACGTTCAGGAGGGTGACAACGTGGCCGTCTTCGGTGCCGGATGTGTCGGTCTTTCAGTCGTCCAGGGTGCCGCTGCCCGTAAGGCTGGCAAGATCATTGTTGTTGATGTCAACCCCTCCAAGAAGGCCTGGGGTGAGAAGTTCGGTGCTACTCACTTCGTGAACCCCACCGAGCTCGGTGACCAATCCATCCAAGACAAGCTCATTGAGATGACTGATGGTGGTTGTGACTACACCTTCGACTGCACTGGCAACGTTGGTGTCATGCGTGCTGCCCTCGAGGCTTGTCACAAGGGTTGGGGTGAGAGCATTGTCATCGGTGTTGCTGCCGCTGGTCAGGAAATCTCTACTCGACGTAAGTTTACTCCTAATAGCATTGGAATTCGAAGATACTAACTTTCGACAGCATTCCAACTTGTTACCGGCCGAGTGTGGCGAGGATGTGCATTCGGTGGTGTCAAGGGCCGCTCTCAACTGAACGACCTTGTCGCCGACTACAAGAAGGGTGATCTCAAGGTCGACGAGTTCATCACCCACCGCAAGACTCTCGGTGAGATCAACAACGCCTTCGAGACGATGAAGCAGGGTGACTGCATCCGTGCCGTCGTCGATATGCAAAAGCTTGACCCTAAGATTTAATGACCCAAAATGTAGTATAGATGAATGATATCAAAATTTTATGTTAAATGGCAAACTGTTTCTCTCTGCACCGGGAGCCGCTCTTATTAAGTGTCAAATTTGAGGACCTTGATAGATACATTAAACAATGCCCTGTGCGACTGATACAGTGTTATATATGATGCGTACCTGTCACTCCACTGCTTCGCGGCGTAGGAGGAACAATTCCTATAGCCTATGTCAGAAGCCTTGCAACCTTACATCACGGCAAAAGTCAACAACTAAGGTCCAAAGCCTGCTAAGTTGATACCGAGTTAGACTACTACGTAGCAAGTCATCCTTAATCCTTCATTATATTTTAATAAATTATGGTCAAAGTTCTGTACGCCTTTGCCAGGGCCTCGTAATTGTGAGGTTATCTAGACAGGAATATTCAACCATTCTACTAACCTATAGGCTATAACTATGGGGACCAAGACTATGCAGCCGACAACCGACAAACAAGGAAATTGCTAGACACGACTATTGAATTATTAAGTCGGGCAAACAGTTTAATGTTAGAGGGCAAGGAACTGACTACCTAGTCCTGCTAATCCTGCTTGCAAGGGAAGGCAAGAAAACTTAGGATCTTTATCCTAAGGGATGAAGAGACTTAGGTAAGTTTAGTGTATTTTGGTAGATCTTTAGACTAGATTTCGGCACCGTGTTTATGAAAGGCTTTATTGCCCCAGAGGTTAGGAACCTTGATGGCCGCAATGATTGACTTGCTAAAGTTGCCAGACATCCAATTCATCTCACAAAGCTCCAAGCTACTATGCGTACATGCCACATGGCAGCTACCCAGGAATTTGCTTTTAGCAAATTAGAGCTCTTATATATTTTCTCTTCCACAACATCTTTCCGAGGCTTAAAGCCTCAAGTACCATATGGGCCTCAGTAAGATCTAAGAAGAGTTTTTCTTCAGATCGTATTTGCGTTCCAGGTGTGTTTTGAGAAACCATCACCCTAGACTACTAATCTAGCTAATCCAGAAAATGGTATGGGGTATCTCCACTTACACTGGATGGAGGTGGGGACAATTTTTGCAACTCGTTAGATTTCATTTGTCAACCTACTAATGAAAAGGGGACCATGATAAGTCGCGACTTAGAACAATCTACAATTACCAAACGAATCAGACGAAACAAACAAAATGCGCTCATCACGGATATCAAGAGATGCTTCGAAACTATTCGATCATACGGCTGAACCTGTTTCACCTCCAAGACGATTGACAAGGTCTGCGCTAGCCAAATTCGCCTTTACCTCAACAGAAGAGTCCAAACCCACGGTCGCCGATATCGAAGACATTGGAGGTCCTGCTCGCAAACGAAAGCGTGCCTTAGTGACTAAGACCGAATTTTCGAAATCCGCCCAAGTTGTAAAGCCTGAAGTGGTCGATGAAGCCCTCGATGATATCCCATCACCCCCAGTAAAAGCGCGACGGGTTCGTAAGCCCGCTCGCAAAGCCTTCGATGCAACAACTGGCGAAACGAAGACGGACCCTCCCTCAGATTGGGAAGCTGTTTATGATACTGTGAGGAAGATGCGGGCACCAGGTGGGCGAGCTCATGGTGCGGCTGTTGACACTATGGGATGCGAACGCCTGGCGGATCGAAACGCATCACCAAAAGACCAGAGATTTCACACATTGGTGGCGCTCATGCTGTCGAGTCAGACAAAGGACACGGTGAACGCCGTGGTTATGAAGAAGATGCAAACTGAGCTCCCACCGTTTGAACCTGGGGCGCCCCCAGGACTAAACCTAAATAACATACTGGCAATCGACCCTAAGCTTCTGAACGAGTTCATCTGGGCGGTCGGCTTCCATAACAACAAGACAAAGTTTGTGTCACCCGATCGGTATGGACTGATCGAGATTAGACTGACTGGTGTTCAGGTATATCAAGCAAACAGCCGAGATACTCCGCGATACATGGGATGGCGATATCCCCAACACCATCGAGGGCCTCGTATCGCTACCGGGCGTCGGACCCAAGATGGCCTACCTCTGCATGTCCGTAGCATGGGGTAAACATCTAGGGATTGGTGTTGATGTGCACGTACATCGTATCACAAATCTTTGGGGTTGGCACAAAACCAAGAACCCAGAGGAGACACGAACAACACTTCAGTCATGGCTCCCACAAGATCGATGGCATGAGATCAATCATCTTCTGGTGGGGTTGGGACAGTCGGTATGTCTTCCTGTCGGTCGCAAGTGCGGTGAATGCGATCTTGGCCTTGAAGGACTATGCAAAGCTGCCGATCGAGCAAAGGTGTCTGCCGGACGTCAGCTCAAAGCCAAAAAAGTTGAATCGGAGGCTCAGAGCGATACACTGGTCAAAATGGAGGTTTCACAGAACATTGTAATCAAAGAAGAGGGTGGTGTATGATGGGTTCCCAGGTTCTCATGACAGACGATTAACCCCATCAGCGGCCCCGCCCCCGGAACCAACCACCCCATAATAATCCCCAGGATCGAGTTGCCTGGGAGTCGCTGGCAGAAGTCGATTTGACCACGTGTATGAGCGCCTATGAAGGTTGGCGTTGAGAACTGACAGAAACGACTGCTCTCCAGACGCATTAATACCCATTGATACCCTATTCTACAAAGACAAAGTTATTAGCCTCTTGTTGGCGCACTTCTGTGGTCCAGTCTAGGCGGCACTATCGTATGCGCGGTCTTGACAGACGCTCACGAGATCAGTCATGGGTCCGATACGATATCGGAGATAAGCCGGTAAAACAAGACAGGGTGCTGGTGATTCCCTGAAGTCGCATTCGAGGCCAGGCTCGAGCAACACGTAATCAAGCCAAGACAACGGGTCTTCACTCCATTCTGAGTCAAGTAGTCAAGCAATGTCACCGCCTCTGCAGCAGCAGTCGGCTGAAACAGTCCGTTGATCGACAAGTTCCAAGGATTACCAAATCTCAACGGACACATTTCGGTTTGTGATTGTGATTAAGAAATGAATCAATTCAGAGCCCGCTAAAGGAGGGGACAATGTCCCCTTATCATATCCTGTACGCCGACGCACCCTCAACTATCCGAATAGAAATATACACCGGCGAATAACGCCATGCATCTAGTGCAGATGCTGTCTCGGAATCCAATCTCATTATGTCGTGGCCGTCAGAATGCGCATTGCGGACCTTGGGAGTGACGCCAGTCTCCAGTCCGAACCATGATAGATATGTAAGGTGATGATGACTCTCGTTGGTCGATTTACACACCCCGGATAACCTGGGTTCGTTCCGACTCGAGTTGTGCAGCGTTACGCTCGTGAGACTGCTTCTTGCACTGCATGTGGGTTAGCGGGTCTGCAACCATGGGTTTGTATGATGTGCCGAACTTACGTCCTCGAGACCGGTACACTTGTGGTCTTCTAGTAGGCGGTGCTTGCCGCAGAAATGACCTTGGCAAAAGGTGCAGTCGCCGACGATCCGTTGAGCGGGCTCACGGCACGAAGCAGCGGTGCAACGGATTCGCTTGGGAGGCATGGCGTTGATTCTTTTGCTGAGTTTGTGAAAAAGGCAGACTTCTGAGAAATGAACTGGACAGGTTCTTGAGTCGGTGAGAGTTTATCTTTGGAAGCGGTAAGAAGTTGAGCCAAGTAAGGCCGTCTTTATAAGAAATCGGATGCAGTGACGGCGTTTCGAGAAATCCGTGGAAAGCAAGAACCAAATCAAAGATTCATTCACACAACGACAGTGACAGGAGATGAAGCGATCAAAACAAGAGAGAAGTTGGCGGTGGAAAAGGAATCTGGTCGGGACTTTATAAAGAGCGGCGAGGCGAGGCGAGGCAAGGCGGCTGATGAATGAATCATGCCTTGGTGGAGCCAGCGGCTGGTCAGTTCGCCTCCAGCTCATCGCTCTCACCACATTCAGGCCGCGGCCATGGGGCAGGGGGGAGGTGTGTAAGTTTGGTTGTTTACCTACCTGACCTCGTTGAGTCCCCTCGTTAAAGAAGCTGTTGTCACACAGTATGAAATGCATGGTCTAGTTTGTCCGTCCATGCTCAGATACAGGGACCAAAGCTTGCTTATTATGTACAGCAGCAATGAACAACAACATCGACCAGCCCATCGTTTGTTTACACATGCACTGCATATGCACAAATATGTACGATCCCTCACTTTTTTAGACGACACCATCAAAGTTTGCTCTGCGATTTCTAATTCGATAGGCAATTGGAAGTAAAATGATAAAGACACAATCAACTGCAGAAGCTCGTGGAAACGCACCCCCCTCCATGTCTCTCCCGTTTTTGGCTTACTGATTATGGGACACCCATTGAATTCGATGGGCCACTTTTACCCGCAGAGGCGCTGGGTTTTGGGGGGAACTGGAATGACCAAGCCGGACCCGTCTCTCTTAAATCAACAGCGAGAAAAAGGGTTCTTGTTCGTTCACCGCGAGGCTCCGAAAGCGGGCGGTGGAGGCAATAGGACTGGGCGGGGCTGGCCGTGACTGTGTTGAACTGAACTGGACCGAACTGAGACTTGAAAAAAGGGTCCGGAGCGCGAGAGATGTGACGTCGATCAGGTGGGCTAATAAACTTGGCCTGTCTTGTCTTTTCAACCCGAGGCACATGGAAACACAATTGAGGCCGACGATGACGGCAGATGGGGGAGTGAGTAAATAACTCTCAACTCAGGGCTCTTTCAGTCAGTCTTGTTGCAGCCGTGTCGTTCGTTGTGTTGCTTTCGTTACACTGATGAGATATCTACTCTAAACAGAGCGCCATGGCTTCATCTGATGCCCTGCTGCTGCATCTGCATTGCTACAGTGTGCATCCTCGTTCCTCAAATACTCTCATCCAAACGCTTATCGCCGCGCCTGGCGCTCTAGATGCTCATCGTAGTTATGTACTGTGTTGGTCCCCTTGCTTTTTGAGCCTGAGCTTCGTATCCACGAGGTCTAGGCCTACCACGGCGTACGTAACGTACTACAGTTCTACCGCCTGTGTGCTTCACTGTCTGTGTTTCCGACAAATTCCTGGGGTTCCATGCCGTGGGACCAAGAGGGACTGGGATAAGGGTCCGTACCTTGCCAATGCCCGCTACCCTGCATCTTGGAAGTCTTTTCATCTCCAATCGGCTAACAGAAGGGATTTAAAAACATGGCCTTAATGCATGGGGATCGCCCCCCAACAAGCATGGAGGTTCGCGCTGGCAGTTGGTAACCTGGCGTCCTAGCCACTGCATCATTGGCACAATTCAGAGCCGGGGCCCGACGAGTCAGGTTTAGCTTGAATGTGTCTTGGGCCATGAATCGAATGGCTCAGCTGTTCTGTAATACCTATCAACAAATCGTTCCAAGCGCTTAGATGAAGAGGCGGTGGGAGTGTGTTGTCAGTGAATCACTCGATGAGAGACAACAATGAGAACAGCGCCTTATCCCAGCAGCCCCAATCTCCAGACGTTGGAGATGAGATGAGCGTAAGATTTCACTTCATGCTGATCTCGTGAGTGGGGCACAGACAGTTCTTTCAAGTCTGAAGTTCTTATAATGAATGACGCCAGACGGATGAATGTATACGTCAACACTACAAAGGACATGGGCGAGCTCAGAGCCGAAGCTACAATATGCCGTCGTATTGAATTTTGCAAACGACAATCCTGTCGAGTGCCAGTCATGCCATACATATTGTGTGACTCGTGGCCTGTTTCCTGACAATCACAAATTCTGTCTCCAACGGTCGATCAAATCTTACACTGACTTATCCTTCAATTTTCACGTACCGGCACATTGTTAGCTGCATGATAGATATTCTCCCCATTCCCCGACACGTTCGAGCCGTCCGGCGTCCTCCGCGTCCCATGTCTCCGGTTACCTGCTCCGTGCATCTCCGGAGACGCCGGACCCGAGACTCCGGCTGGAATAGTTACCGCATATGCAACGGCAGAGATATAGAATGAAACTCAGCTGGAGTAGAACCTTTTTGCAATACTGTATGAACTCTACGAAGCTTTCCGGTGTCTCGAAGCTGTTGATAAGCTCGCCGCTAGATTGAGTCAGGATCCGCCACTCCGGATAACTGGGGTTTCTAGTGCTTCCCTTTTCCTTTTATTAACTATCTTAACTTCAAATGTGTCCGGTTTTGGCACTGCTCATATTTCAACTCCATGTGTCTTGGTTCTTTGACTAGAGGCAGCTGCTCTTATTATTTGGTCAACTGCTGCCAAGAACGCGGATGATATGTAAACACCTCATACCACGCCTAGGGTATAGTCCAATACAAGTGACAGGGATCATATCAATTGGAAAATAGCCGTCATCGTATAGGGGTCAGTACATCAGTTTGTGGCTACTTGAAAGCACTGAAAACGCAAGTTCGAGTCTTGCTGACGGCAAAATCGTGATAAATAATCGCTTTGATTGTTTCTTTTTGCACGGGATTGCTCTCCGCCTTTTGCAAAACCATTGCTGCTTTATGTTTATAGGGACATTGCAGGCTTGTCAAAGTCAGGTTTCTTGGAATACTTCAATGGACAAAACTGAACGGGAGAGCAAACCATAATTGCTATTGGCTGTTGGTTGTTAAGCATACGGTTGTAAAACTTTCACTCTCTGCCACTCTTCTGGTGTTTTTGTTATCCTCCTCAGCAGCTTGTAGTTGTAAAATCACACTATCAAAGAGAACCTTGTCCTTGAAAATACCTGACATTGATCTCAGTGAATAGCTGTCCTTAAAATTGCCTATTCGGGTGATTGAAGCTATCAATTACCAATCACGCAACGTGGGGTTTGTGACGACATGATACAGTAGCCGCCTGAGATTCTCACCCGAGTAGCTTCAACTTGCACAAAGAGCGAGAATACTTGTTCCGGAGCTCGCCAACCGCAACGTAATTGATCTTTCTCGTTTTTTCTAACATCTATCTCAATCATTAAGCGCACACGCACGTTTTGATGCTCTTGAGACCTTCACTTTAACCCCTCTTCCCCTCACCAACATCCCGAAAGATATCCGCCATGACAGCAACATCACAGCGCGGTATTAGAATCGCTATTGACAGAGGTGGAACTTTCACCGACTGCGTAGGAGAGAGCAATGGAAAGGAGATTATCATCAAGCTTCTATCCGAAGACCCGGCCAACTACAAGGATGCCCCGCTTGAGGGTATTCGGCGCATCATGAGCCACTTCCTCGGCAGAGATATTCCTCGAGGTGAAGCTTTGGATACTTCTCAGATTGATTCGATCCGGATGGGAACAACTGTAGCCACAAACGCCTTGCTTGAGAGAAAGGGAGAAAAAATTGCCATGGTCGTTACCAAGGGTTTCAAGGATTGCCTGACCATCGGAAATCAGTCGAGGCCCAAAATCTTTGACCTTGCGATTCGGAAGCCCGACGTGTTATATGAGAAAGTCATTGAGATTAACGAGCGGGTTACACTCGAAGATTACGCCGAAGACCCCGAAAGGACGCAAACAGAAGCAGAGGCTCAAGTTGGTACCAAAGAAGCCGAAGGCAAGACTCTCGTTAGAGGTCTGTCTGGTGAGACAGTCAGAATTCTCAAAAGAGCCGAACAAGAAGACATTCGATCGAAGCTCAAGAGTGTCTACGATCAAGGAATTCGCAGTATTGCTGTTTGTCTGATGCACGGCTACACCTATCCTGACCATGAAGCTCTGATTGGGCGGATAGCTAAGGAAATCGGCTTCCAACATATATCACTAAGCCACGAGCTCATGCCTATGATAAAGCTGGTTTCACGAGCTACATCTGTCTGTGCTGATGCTTATCTCACACCGGCTATCCGCAAGTACATTGATGGCTTCCAGGCTGGGTTTGAAGGCGGCCTTGGAACTCGTAGTGTGAAGGAGGAGAAGGGTGCTAAGGGAGCGAGATGCGAGTTTATGCAGAGTGATGGTGGTCTTGTCGATGTGGAAAAGTTCACAGGACTCAAGGCAATTCTATCAGGTCCTGCAGGAGGTGTTGTGGGATACGCTATCACTTCGTATGATGAAGAAACAAAGACACCGGTCATCGGCTTCGATATGGTAAGTTAAACGCTGTTTTCTAAGCAGCAGACTAATGTGAGTAGGGTGGCACAAGTACCGATGTTTCGAGATATGGTGAAGGCCGTTACGAACATGTGTTCGAGACAACAACTGCTGGTGTCACAATTCAGTCGCCGCAACTGGACATCAATACGGTCGCTGCCGGTGGCGGCTCTCGCCTCTTTTTCAGGAATGGGCTTTTCGTTGTTGGGCCTGAGTCCGCAGGCGCTCACCCAGGTCCCGCGTGTTACCGTAAAGGAGGTCCAGCCACCGTCACAGATGCAAATTTGGTACTTGGCCGCCTACTTCCTGAATTCTTTCCCAAGATTTTCGGAGAGAATGAGGACCAGGGGTTGGATATCGAGGCCAGCCGAAAAGTTCTCCAGGAGCTCGCAGATCAAGTGAACCGGGAGAATAACAAAAACCTGACGGTAGACGAAGTTGCATATGGATTTTTGACCGTGGCTAATGAGACAATGACTCGCCCTATCCGGTCAATTACCGAAGCCAAGGGACACGATTCTTCAAAACATCGACTTGCAACATTTGGTGGTGCCGGTGGCCAGCACGCTGTCGCCATTGCGGAGTCTCTGGGCATTCAGCAAATTCTGGTTCATCGATATTCTTCAGTTCTCTCCGCATACGGCATGGCTTTAGCAGATGTCGTTGACGAACGACAGGAGCCCGATTCCTTGGTATGGAAGGACGACGGCAAAACAGTTAATGAACTGAAGAAGAAAATGGAGAAGCTCAAGGACCAATCACGAAACTCCCTACAAGATCAAGGCTTCCAGGAAGATGAAATTGCTTTTGAAGAATACCTCAACATGAGATACCGCGGCACTGAGTCAGCCCTCATGATTGTCAGACCGACACCTGAGGAGGCCAAGAAGCATTTTGATGGGAAGGAATGGGATTTTGGCCAAGCCTTCGTGAAGCAGCACCGCTATGAATTTGGTTTCACACTTGACGAGCGAGACATCATCGTTGATGATGTCCGTGTTCGTGGTATCGGCAAGAGTTTCCGACACCAGGACGATACAGTTGACAAGCAACTCAAGGAACTAAAGCAGCAGAAGGTTTCTGACATGAAGAAACTTGACAGCCAACAGGTATACTTTGAGGGTGCTAGGAAGGAAACCCCTATATTCAAGCTTGAAGATCTAGATACCGGCGATTCGATTCCTGGACCAGCCATGCTTGCCGACGGCACTCAAACCATCGTTGTAACACCAAAGGCAACCGCTGTTATTCTCAAGACTCATGTAGTCATTAATCTGGAGAAGGAGGGAGCAAAGTCCGAGTAAGTTGTCTCTCGACCACAAACCTATCGCTCTCTAATGGATTTAGGTCTGCCAAGTCATCTGAGGATCGCGAGGTTGATCCCATCATGCTCAGTATTTTTGGTCATCGATTTATGGCAATTGCTGAGCAGATGGGACGTGCCTTACAAAAGACGAGTGTAAGCACAAATGTCAAAGAGAGACTTGACTTTTCGTGTGCCATTTTCGATGCCACAGGCGGCCTTGTAGCCAACGCTCCTCATCTACCTGTCCATCTTGGTTCGATGTCTACTTGTGTACGACGCCAGGCTGAGATTTGGAAAGGAAGACTGGAGAAGGGCGATGTCATAATATCTAATCACCCTTCATATGGAGGAACTCATCTTCCGGATGTGACTTTGTTGATGCCAGCGTTTGACGAGAAGGGAGAAAACATCCTCTTCTACGCTGCGTCTCGAGCTCACCATGCTGATATTGGTGGTATTAGCGCCGGAAGCATGCCACCTCATTCCCGAGAGCTCTACCAGGAGGGCGCCTCTATCAGAAGTGAGAAGCTTGTAAGCGGTGGCAAGTTCGATGAAAAACGAGTTGTTGAGTTATTCTACGAAGAACCCGCCAAGTATCCAGGCTGCAGTGGAACCCGTTGTCTGGCTGATAACATCAACGATTTGAGAGCTCAAGTCTCGGCTAATCAAAAGGGAATCTCACTCATTGAGACTCTGATCGCAGAGTATGGCGAGGAGACAGTGCAGTTCTATATGGTCCATATCCAGAATAATGCTGAGCAGTGTGTGCGCCGACTACTCAAAGATGTTTACAAGCGATTCGAAGGCAGGGATCTCTCGGCAGTTGACTTTATGGACGACGGTTCTCCCATTCGACTGAAAATTCGTATTGACCCAGAAAAGGGTGAAGCGGAATTTGATTTCTCGGGTACTGGCCCCGAAGTCTACGGAAATATCAACGCCCCCCAGGCCATCACGTTCAGTGCTATTATTTACTGTTTGAGATGCCTGATTTCCGAAGACATCCCACTTAACCAAGGATGTCTGAAGCCGATTCATGTCAAGATCCCTCCCAAGTCCATTCTGTCGCCGTCACCAGGGGCTGCAGTTGTGGGAGGCAATGTCCTTACCAGTCAACGCATCACAGATGTTATCTTCAAAGCTTTCCAGGCTTGCGCTGCCAGTCAGGGATGCTGTAACAACTTGACTTTTGGATTTGGCGGGAACCAAGACGGCACCGAAGCTGTCAAGGGTTTCGGATACTACGAGACGATTGCTGGCGGAAGTGGTGCGGGTTCTGACTGGGAGGGAACCAGTGGCGTTCACTGTCATATGACAAACACTCGAATCACAGATTCAGAGATTTTCGAACGTCGTTATCCTGTACTTCTCCATGAGTTCTCTATTCGGTCCGGTTCAGGAGGGCGAGGCCAACATCGTGGTGGTGACGGTGTCATCCGCGACATTGAGTTCCGGATCCCCCTTCAAGTGTCAATCCTCAGTGAGCGCCGCGTCTATCGCCCGTATGGGCTAAATGGTGGCGGCGACGGAGAGTGTGGTCTGAACCTGTGGGTGCGCAACGTTGAAAAGGCCAACTGGCAGACTTCTCTGAAACAGTTTCACACAAAGGAAGATGCAGGGGAAGTTGAATACGAGGAGCGACGTATCAACATGGGGGCTAAAAACACAGCTGCTATGAAGGCTGGAGATCGTATCATAATCTGCACACCTGGAGGAGGTGCATGGGGAGCTGAGGGGTCTGAGAGTGTGGCTACGAAGAAGATTGACCATACTGAGGGTTGGAGGAAGGGTAGTGGTAACACAAGGGATGAGACTGCACTTCAGGCTTAGACAGGGCGAAATATGATCTTGGTCTGTTGCCTAGCAAAGGGCTGGACCTGAATGGTTTCGGGATGGGGCTGAAAGAGCCGGAGTCGAAGAGGGATGAAAACAAAATTTCCGTACGCGAGTCTCAAACGCTCCAAGAGAGATTTGAAAGCCAGTTTCATCATGCTTTAAAGCCCAACTTGTGTAGCCTAGAGGTGTCTCAGGTGAAGCCGCCATCTATGGCAGAACTGCGCTACCGTTAAATCTATACATGTCTCATTGTAAAACTTTAACCTGAAGGTTAAGACATTCACAGGTTGGTTACTGGGATGACTTATCACGTAATTGAGACAATGCTGGACACAATCTTGAGTGTCAAAAAGCAGCAACGAGTCTTATTGGCAGCTCCGTGAAACCACGACAAGGCATCCATAGTGCTGCTATGTAGCCCAAGTAGCACATGATTGGGAGATGTAGGGACCCCGGTATTATGATCATTTGCATGCACCTATGGTAGTGTTCATCCTATCTAAGTTTGATGTTTCACTGAGAATTTCAAACAGTTCGGGCCTTACCCAGACGGGGACTTCAAGAAAACATACCCGAGTCTTCTCATTTGAAGTTTCAAGCTTACTGGTGGTATTTTGGTAGCTTAGGTATATAGAAACTTGTGAAAAGTGACTTGATGAGGGGTGACCATGCTGCGACTTGATGCATTGATCCCCAGGGGAAACTTTCCTAGCTCCCGATGACACACATTAACTGAATAGGCAAAATGTAGCGAAACCCCTGCATTGCAGCAAAAAGCTTCTTCTGAAAGAGACTGAGGTGGTGAATTGGCTCCCTCTGCATAGAGGTGCCTGAAAATTCTGTGTCACGATGCAGCTTACAACCTCCAACACAAACAATCACACACAGACACACTTGCATATGGCCAATCTCAATCGCAGATTAACCCCGATAGACTGGTTCAATAACGGCCGTTTCCGATCAGACTCTCCTGATCGTCAAAAATTCTGCTGTGTCTCGAAAATGGCTATGCAAGTCACCGGTGCCACACGGCAAGAAGGACGTTAGATCAAGACTTGTCTCCCACCGAAACAATGTCTATAATATCCAATGAATATGCCAAATTCCTTGCCACTTCTATGAACCCCAGTCAGCCCTACGGGGAATAGACATGGATAATGGGGGCTGCTGCATTAGCTCAACCACTGATGGGCCAGGGTCTTGGCCCCCAATCTCCATATGGGCCCTTGACGTTGTTGATCTACACTCGATACTCTTGCCCCCGAGAACCAGAGCCTCGCTGCGATCTCACCCTAGAACAGGCTACAGTGTCTTCTGCCTTGCTAGCATCAGTGTAGCCTATCTTCAAGCCAATGACGGCTTGTCCGATGCAGTGATGCGGATGGGACGGGCGTTGAACTATATCTACATGCCGCGAACCATGAATTGCCTCTTCTGCAATTTCACAAGGCATTCTGTATACCTTCTAGGCGTGTAATCTATGAACCGCAGTTGCTGTATCGTGCTTAAACACCCTTCCCCATAAACCCAGGTTAAAGATTGGTCGGTCAACTCCTACCGTGACCGTGACTGACGCAGAATTATGCACTTCCTTTGTGGCGGAAGCATAGAACAAGGATGGAAGATAAACAATCGATCAGGTGGATGGTTATTACTGACTTGTCAGTTTGAGGGTCTGAGAATGTCATGATTAGACATCGAGTTCCCAAGAACGAGACATCCATATCCACCGTGAACCTCAACACAGCCATGCTACATTAACCAAACGGACTGACTCTCGTAAGGCTAACGAGGCAACCAACAAGCTGCATGTGATCACGATAAGTCTTGTGCTTCAATGTGCACTGCCTTTGTACCCTATGGCTATCGGCCAGACAAATGCCGTGTAAGATCTTTGAGGGATATTGTCACTTCTTGTAATTTGACCTGGCCAATCCGCGATTGGTAGTTTAAGTTTTCTCACAACTTCCTGGCCCCTTAAACTCGGTAGGCACCCTTATTCAGAGACCCCTGACTTCACATGGCAAATCAACACCATTCCGGACCTGTCACTTGAAGCAGGAATTCAAGTGCACCCCACAACTGTGACCAAGAGGAGGTTGAAGATAGCTTTCTAGAGCCATACTGTGTGAGAATACGTGCAGACATTCGTCCGTTACTAACTCCACGGCAACTTATCACGAGCCAGTAGAGGATCTTGGTTGGACCTTGAACCACAGATGTCTTGTTCCCCTGCTTCTGCCTGTAACTGAGGCCTCTCCGATGAGCCTTGTTTACTGAGTTTACCATGGAATGCTTGTTGCCGTACTCAGCTATGCGTCTGTCTAGACTTGAGGTTCAACTGCACCCCCAACATCTTTAATTCAGAATTCAGACAAGAAGCTATTTAGGTAACGCTAAGTTCTCAAAAGTTTAACCTCAGTCATTCCTTCTCTAGCTCTTTCTCGACTATCCTAGCATCTGTACACTGTCCTGGTAGACGTTACCGAAACTGCGTTTACTACTTTCACCATGATGCGAATAGCTATAGCTGGGGGCTCCGGCCTTGGATATCTCCTGGCAAGTCACATTTCCAAAGCAGCAAACGCTTATCAAGTTGTTGTTCTCTCACGTTCTGTAAGTACCACTCTTATGTATATACGATGTTTCTAACAACATAGTCGCGTCCCGAATATGCAACACTTGATGTTCAAGTCATGGTTGTTGACTACAATGACGAGAATAGCCTAGCATACGCACTTCACGGAGTTAATCTTGTCATATGTACCTTTTCAGGGGCTGAACAGATCAACCTGATCACAGCAGCTGTCCAAAGCGGTGTACAATTCTTTGTCCCATCCGAGTTCGAAGGAAGTCTCGAAAAGCGGCCCGAAAACGATCAACTCGACCCCTATTCATACTCGTCCCAAGCCAGACAGCATCTCAGACGCTGTGCAAGATCATCCCATATGAAGTGGACCGTATTCTCCTGCGGTATCTTCATGGAGAGATTTCTCCCCCAGGGGCTCGGAAGTTTGGCCATTGGTTATGGTTCAAACTTAGCCAGCGTGGGATCCTACATTCTTGACATGAATACCTATACCGCTGAGTGCGTTGAAAAGAATCCTCGGGGGCATACTGTCCGTGTCTGCATGACATCTGTATATGATGTCGCTCAATTCATCGTTGCAGCCATCGATTTGGGACCTGCGAACTGGCCTCGCGAGTTTACGATGAGAGGAGATCGCCTGTCACTTCGTGACATTGTTGGGCAATGCTCGAGAACCCTGAATGGTAAGTTAACAACATAAGTAAGCAAAGATTATGCTAACTCATTAAGCGGCATTTTCTCTATCCCAATGGCAAGCTTCAGATATTACGGGACTCATGAGTGGCTTCTATCAACAGGGAGACTACGCTAAAGTTGCCTTTTATCGGCAACTTCAAGCTACTGTTGAGGGACGTTACGATTTTGGGCATACATCGTTGAATGGCCTCGTCAACGTGCAGCCGAGAAGCTTTCGCCAGTGGTTGAGTAACCAGTTTACAGGATAAAGCCATCATCAAGGCTTTATCTGGCTTCTTTCAATGTGGGCCAGTACTACAGTCTTTGACTATGTTGTGTCGATGGACGTTTACTTTGTTTAGTTTACAGCTGTGCTGTATGTTGGTATTGGTAGCAACAAGGCAACAAATTGGCGGCTGGTATCGCGGCTTTCATTTTTATTGTATATCTAGATAACTAAAAGAACTAAACTCCGCTTTTCACTCTTTATTGCAATTGCCTATAGAACGTTCTGTGGCCTTTAGTCTTTATTGCTATAAGTCCTTTTTGAGAATTTACTGCACGAAGGAAATACTTACCAGGGACACCAGGCATGGCATTGGCAGATCCTGTCCTACGAGCGACCACACTGAGTCTAAAGACTGAGACGCTTTGCGAGAACTGTCAAACAAACTTGTCTCTATGACTTGATGCTAATACCATTATAAGTTCACGGCATTCCTGCCGAACTTTGATGAATGATTTCATGATTCTCGACCATCTTTACCTTAATTACTAAACCCTGTTCTCACACTGTAGGCTTGTATTTCCCGTGACAAACTCCGCCTTCTTCCAAGAATACGACCTTGTAGTTGGCCTTCAGGATCGACACCAAGCCCTGGAATAGGTTCATGTGGAGGTTAGAAAGCCAAACCTCGGGACAAGGTATGAACCCCAGTCAAGAATGCGGAGAAAACATGCATGGATGTGAAAGGAATTCCGCCAACGATCATGATTCGCATTCCGTTTCTGGCTCTTAATTCCGCGATGAAAACGCCAGGAATCCATGAACCCGGAATATCTTCCGCACGACTTACCCAAAATGGCGGAATACTGGCTCAAGTTGGAGGTCTGACCCCACTGGAGGTCCCCGATGAGATGTGGTTGATGGCTTGTGATTGAATGCCCTGACAAGTGTTAGCAGTGCAGACCAACAGTGATAAAACAGCCTCGGGCGGGATCCAACATGTTCAAATTCGTCTTCTCTCACCTCATTCAGTCATGGAGGCTTCAGGCGCAGATAAGGGCTTCTTTCAGAAGCCTCCCGTTCTGAACAATCAGTTTCATGATGATGTGACCTTTCAGAGGTGCTTTAAGCGTGGGTTTAAGGCCAATTACTATTATACAGAGGCCTGTGCTTACTTGTCTTCACAGTGTTTCTTCCACGGCAGATCGTTCAGCAAGTCCAAGCTGAACTGGCTTCACTTGGAGATGATGTCCTCT
Organism: Fusarium mundagurra; assembly: GCA_013396205.1. Lineage (NCBI taxonomy): Eukaryota > Fungi > Ascomycota > Sordariomycetes > Hypocreales > Nectriaceae > Fusarium > Fusarium mundagurra. The sequence goes on along the minus strand of JAAOAN010000507.1, from coordinate 5,102 downwards.
CCGACCAAGTTTTTGCCTGGATCACGGATGCTGAACATAACAAACCCTTCCTTAAAGGATCAGGCCGTGATGTATTCGGCCAGTGGAAGGGTGATTTAGTCACTGGTGAAGGGTGGCGTGGTCTCCAGAATTTTGGTCTGTCCCGAGGGTAAGACATCTATGTTGTTGACTGATCAGCTATTGACATGTCTAGATTTGTGGCCGCTGGATATGACACTCCATATGGTGCATTTGCGCGAGCATACCAGTTCATGCGCATACAACTTTGGACGCCATCGTGTGCCAATGTCGGTTGTCCTTCCGCTATGCAGGATGGCGCTGCTCGACTCCTACAAACACACCTTAGTAGCCCAGAACTCGTTGCAAAACTCACAGACGAGCAAAAGAAAGTATTCCAGAACGCTTTCAATCATCTAACCACACGAGATCCACAGCGTGCCTGGACCAGTGGCCAGTGGATGACTGAGCGAACAGGGGGAAGTGATGTGTCATTGACCGAAACAACGGCAGTGCATATGCCAACTTCTGAGATCCAACTCGCCTCGAAAGATGAAAAGATACCATTAGGACCATGGAGTATCAATGGTTTCAAGTGGTTTTCGTCAGCAACGGACTCAAGAATGACTGTCCTCCTTGCTCGAACATCTAAAGGTGGACTGTCAACCTTTATGGCTCCCATGTATAAACACGATGCGAGTGCTACCACAGCCACCGGCCTCCCGAAAAGCAATGGAGAGCAACTCAATGGAGTTCGGATCCAACGTTTGAAAAACAAATCAGGCACACAGAGTCTCCCGACAGCTGAACTAGTTCTCCAGGACATGCGAGCATGGCTTATAGGGCAAGAGGGCCGAGGCATCCAAGAAATCGCAACAATTTTGACATTGACTCGAGTTCATTCTTCAGTTGCCGCTGTGGGTTATTTAGGAAGGGGGCTTGCCATCGCAAGAGCCTATGCTCAAGTTCGAGAGGTTGGTGGCGGAAAGGGAACTCGAATGAAGCTCACAGAGAGTTCATTGCACATGAGAACCCTTTCAAAGATATCTTCCGAGTATCGTGGACTTATGCTTCTTACCATCTTTACATCATATGTCCTTGGCGTTTCGGAGCATGACATAGCGCCAGACGCAATCTCACCTGCGCTAGAGGCGCTGACACCTTCTGCACAACATGCTGCGCCATTGATTCGGGTCCTCACTCAGCTCACAAAAGCTTACGTTTGCAAAGCATCAGTACAACTACTTTTCTCTTGTATGGAGGCGCTCGGGGGTGTTGGGTACCTTGCCAATGAAGAACAAGAGTACCTCAATATCGCCCGCCTTCATCGTGATTGTGCTGTACTGCCTATCTGGGAGGGCACAACAGATGTTTTGAGCACCGACTTCTTGAGGGCTATCAAGCATCCGAAGGCTGGTCAAGACACTCTGAACGCCCTCGAAGACTCTATTAAGAAAGGTATGGCATTTCAAGGAAAGGTATCTTGGCCCGAAGGCTTCAACCCTTTGGACGTTTGGAAGAGCCTGAGGCAGCGTATTGAACGAGAATCGTTGGCAGACTTAATGGGGGATGCTAGGGAAGTTCTCTGGGCTGTGGCAGATTTACTGGTGTCCGTTCTGCTCTATGTTGACGCTGGTAGTGACGGTGATGAAGTGTCACTGGACATTTTCCATCGATTCTTGGAAGGGAAGAATGTCACTACAAAGCGAAAAAAGGTCTCAGCTCGAGAACAGCTTGCGAAGGACTTCGCAGTTGTGTATGGAGGTGCGAGAAACGAGATCCTTGCCAAGCTTTGATAGCACCATTGGCATTGATTTATGGCTATAACATTTCACTCATCTTTGCAAATATGGGGGCAGCACTGTTCTTGTTTTATATAAAATAAAAGTTTAAGAGATACTGAGAATCTTGAATGAACTAAGTGTAAAGAATGGGTATCAAGTATTGTACGCCTGCCCCCCATCAACCCTGGAGACTCTTGCATGCGCCCTTAAAATTCTTCGCCTTCAGTGTAACCTTCTTACACGTCGTGGCATCCGTGTGTTTGTCTCCATATAGAACAGTGCCCTTTGCACTTGTAGAAGTTTTTGAGCACGAGTTGAACGTACTTCCTCCATCGTGCTCAAGAAGCGTATTGCTGCCACTCTTTTGTAACGTCCATGATTGGAAACCAGGCGTTGGATCGACGCATTTGAGAGCACCGCTTGGGCTTAGAAAGCAAGCGTTGAAGGCGTTGTCTCGAAGAATGTCTTGAGAATTGGACAGGTCGATACAGTAGAAGCCGTTGGTTTTGCCGGCATTAAGCAGCAAGTTGCCGTCGCTGTTTTGTTGAACTGTAGCACTAGTTGCCACATCTTGTAACGTGAAGCAGCAATGGCCATCGAAGACAGTATCACGAGGGATAACTGCAGCTGTGGCCATGGTGCACAAGAGAGTGACCAGAGTAAATGACTTCATCTTGAAGAGGGTATGATGGATGATATGAGCAGGTAGATTAAGTATAGAATGAACTTGTAATATTATTGAGTCCAGCTCAATTGTTAAAGATAGTGATAGAGAACTCAAACATCGTAGACATCACAAGAATTCCCTCACCTTTTATAATTCTGGGGACCTCATTATCCGTCACCCATCAGGCTCGGCTTCATTAAGGATCAGCAGAAATAAATCCATTCAAAGGCATCCAACCGAATGTGAGAATGCACGTTGGTCGAAGGATTGAGTCAGAAAGGAAGCCACTTGGCTCACGATGGTCAGCAGAAAGTCACATTTATCGTGAAAAGTCGGTCTCTAGAGCTGTGATGTCCCGTGCAGGTGATTCCAAGTGATGGACGTGACGGTTTCCATTGGGAGTCTCGGGGTTTCGCGCTATAGGACGAACAAAACTAGGGCCATTCTCAGGAGCGAATGGCCTGTCTGGAACAGCCGCGAACAAATTAGCAGAGTGACATTCGACGTGATTGTTGGTGCTATGCCGTTCATGCTCCGAGATGCAAGGCACAAGGTGGGTGACAGGCCAGGGATATCCTTCTTCACCGCAGGATAGAAAGCGGGGATAGCTTCATTTCATGCGTCCAGCCACAGACTGCCGGGGGAAAACATCTTGAGAAGATTGGTTGCAGGGAGTCAAGTGTGACGATGCATGGACCCTGGCTAGCCTGGAGGTGATAAGGTGCGTCTACCTACTGGGAGCTGTGAGACGAGCTCAGCCAATCAGAGGCTGTGATGCTGTTTATCACGCTGCGGGTGTAACGACTGCACAGTCACGTGAAACAAGATGTCGGTTATCGCCGAAGGCCTTGTAGTGATGCACCGTTTGTTACGCTCAACTCAAAGCGTAACCGTTTGTGCCTCTACGTCACATCCTCAACTCTACATTCAACGCTTCACTTCACCTCTAACAGAGTGCCTTACTACATTGATGTGTCATATTCTTTATCAAATCATGTCTCACCACATCTGACGTGTTCTTGTTTTGATCCTTCGCTATCATAAGCAGCTCATCTGACTTCAGCGATCTTCTGCTTAGCACCCTTCCCCGACCTGCCTAATCCACGTACAGTATCCTACCGTTTCACCGCTTGCGGACGACTTCTAGCTCTAACTTATTCATAAACCTCCACTGAACACTTGAGAGCAACTGCTTCCTCCAACCGACCAAGGAATCATGGCGGACGAGCATACCATGTCCACTGAAGAGTGGGAGGAAGTCTCTCAAGACATTCCCTCACTCTCGGACCCCTTCCTTCAGCAATATCTCACAGGCCGAGCAAGCCTCATGAGTCAAGAACAAAAGTCTCGTACAGATGCTTCATTCAGAGCCTCTCTTTCACCTATTGCCAAGCGCGCGAGTGACATTGTCGACCGCATCCGCGACCAGGAGAATGACTCCATCTGGACCCCTCAAGTTGAGGAAGAGCTAGCCCAAGCAGGAAACGAGTGCATCTTTCCCGGAATGATGTTCATGCTGGCCAAAGATCGCATGGAGAAGACCAACCTCTGGAAGATTGTTCGACGCATGCCAAAGGGAGCGCTGCTTCACGCTCACATGGATGCCATGGTCAACTTTGACTTTCTCTTTGACGAGCTTCTGAAAATGCCAGGAATGCACATGTGTAGCGACCGACCTCTCAATACCGAAGACGCTCGAGAGCATGCAGTCCCTAGCTTCCGATACAGAACCAAGGCGGACACTGATGGATCTATTTGGGAAGAGAGCTACAAGCCCGATGATTTTGTGCCACTTCCAAAGGCGGCAGATGAGTTCCCCCATGGTGGACGACCCGGCTTTCTCAAGTGGCTGAAGGGCAGATGCACTCTTTCCGTCACAGACAGTCATGAGCAACACCATGGAGTTGATGCTATTTGGGTCAAGTTTGGAAAGTGTTTCCTCGTGTGCGCCACCATCATCCACTATGAACCCATGTTCCGTATCTTCCTCCGCGAGCTCATGAAGAACCTCAAAGATGATGGTGTCAACTGGGCTGAGCTTCGGTAAGTCAGAAGTCAAGAATTCTGATCTTATTCTAACAGTCATAGATTCACTTGGCCACTTAACTATTGTCGTGATAAGCAAGAGGAGCCTGAGAAAGACTACATCCACATGTTTGAGGTTCTACGCGAAGAAATTGACAACTTCAAGAAATCACCGGAGGGCCAGGGTTTCTGGGGTCTCACTACGATTTGGACTTCACTGAGAAGCTGGCCGACCCGTCTGATCGTAGAGAACATGGACTGCTGCATCGCTACCAAGATTGCTTTCCCTGACCTCATTGCTGGTTATGATTTGGTTGGTCCCGAAGATCTGGGCCGACCCCTTTCTGATCTGCTCCCCGAGCTTTTCTGGTTCCGTAAGCAGTGCTCCATGGAAGGCGTCAACCTCCCGTTCTTCTTCCATGCAGGAGAGACACTCGGGGATGGCACTGACACTGATAACAATGTGTTTGATGCGATCTTACTTGGCACCCGACGCATCGGCCACGGCTTCAGTCTCTTCAAACACCCCCTGCTGATCGATATGGTCAAGGATAAACGTATTCTCATCGAATCGTGCCCCATCTCGAACGAGGTCCTCCGCCTCTGTGGCTCCGTAACGGCCCATCCCC